>CM061165.1:17992894-18112894 GCA_030710495.1 Labroides dimidiatus | reverse complement strand
TCGCTCCCCCCTCCTGTCTAGCCAAATGGTGCCTTCACTGACCATCAACACTGTCAGAATAATGAAAATCTGTATGCAACATTATGAACATGTATGAACAACTAACATTCAGCACTCAGAACAACAGAGCTGTTACAATATGAGGAGTTTCTTCACATAGTATTACTAATATTTACATTAAAAAGTTCCCTTTAAGTAGCCCTCAGTCTCAAAACGGTTGGTGACCCCTGCTTTAGAACATCTACTCTGACAGAGAGAGAGAGAGAGAGAGAGAGAGAGGTGAAGAAGTATCAGGGATAAGAATGAGACCAACAGACTTTAGAACATGTCCTCTGACAGCTCCATGAGCCTTTGCTCTCACCTGTTCCTCAGAAACTAAAGAAGAAGACGTTAAAACACCATGAAGACATTAAAGACATCATCACAAGCTCACCGTGTTAGAGTTCCTTCACAGCTGAAGAGAGAAAAACAACTGAAGAGGAGAGAGCTGAGTCCTTACACTGATTTAACAGGTTTGAAGTCTGTGAATTTATAGTCTGCTCTGCAAACACCCAGATAAAACCAGGCCTTAAACATTTGATCAAGGGAGGAGTCTGTGACTGCAAACAGGTGAAAACATCACATGATCAGTCACAGAAGGAGGAGAAGAGCTGCGTTAACATCAGACCCGGATATCAGTGGTTGGCACAGAGCTGTGAGTTTAAACCAGCTCCTCATACCAAGAGGCGTAACCGTCTGCTATGAGTGTGTGCTGCAAAAATGAAACTTACAGGTTTTTTTTTTTTTCAAAACACTTCACACAGTTCACTCAAACAAAAGACGAAAATCAGAACACCTCAGATCCTTCACATACTGAAACACTCCTGTAAAAACTTCACACTGATTTATAAAAATCACATTTTGTTACCATATGAAAAGTTTGAGGTCTTAATTCTGTATGAACCAGTTACACACTGCTGCTGCTGCTGACCTGAAACACTCTGTAAATCTGCTGCAGACTGATGATCACATCAAAGTTCATTTAAACATATTTTATTTCACTGTTTATCATGTGATGAATTCACACATCAGTTTCCTTCACTTTAGTGAACTGAGGAAAGTCCCATTTTACTCCAGAACAGGAAGAACTCTTCAGTTTAGGCTCCTGAGCTTCATTAGAACAACTTCAGTTTAACATTCTGTCTGTTTGCTACAGCAGCTTCTGAACACTCTGCTAGAATTCACTTTACTGTCACATGTTTTTATACAATGAACGTTTGTTTCTGATCAGAGCAGAGCAGAGGGCTGAGGCTTTCAAATATACCCAAATATATGTAAATCTATGAAAGTCCAGATCCTTCCCAGAAAAAATGACCTGATATTGAAGTTTTCACCGTGTGTCTGTTTGTTTCCACCTCAGAGGAAAATAAAG
This sequence comes from Labroides dimidiatus, assembly GCA_030710495.1. Taxonomy (NCBI): domain Eukaryota; kingdom Metazoa; phylum Chordata; class Actinopteri; order Labriformes; family Labridae; genus Labroides; species Labroides dimidiatus. The sequence goes on along the minus strand of CM061165.1, from coordinate 18,111,483 downwards.
CAGCTTTGAATTGAGTTTGTTACCTTTTAGACTGAGATAAATAACAATAATAATAAAGATGAGCCGTGTGACGTAAATAACAGGCTGAATGATTAAAATGATGACACTCCACCCACGGCTGCTTTTCAAACTAAGGTGTTTAAGAGTTTGTAAAGCATGAAGTGATGTTTAGTGATCAGAATAAGGACATGTTACAGTCCCTCACCACCAGATTCTGTCCTCAGGGGCCTGGAGGGATGAAGCTGCTCTTAGTGAGTCTGAAACACTCCAAAGGTTTTTCTAACTGTCTGTTTTATGATCTGTAATCGTGAGGTTCAAAGTCTACCTGTTTGTGTTGTGTAGGTACCTGCCTTGAGACTACAGATGAAATTTAGCATCTATGCTAAGTCTGGTGCATTTACACTGATGCTCAGTGCAGCAATGTGGATTAATGTGCATCGTTCCAACTCAATGAATAAATAAATGGACAGAAGTCTGAGTGCTGTGAGACCATCTCATGGTGTGTGTCATTGAAATGCCACCGTCTCTGTCAACATACCATGAAAATTTGTTATGACTGCTTCTCAGTTTAATTTCTTAAAAATAAAAGTCTGTAGCTGCTGGAACAACAAAAGAGATGAAAAGTGAACAGACCAGATCATGATCCACCAGCCTCGCCCTGAGGCTGTTACTCTTGTCACTTAAACAAATTTTAATGTTGACAGTGTTCAGTTGATTTTTGAAGCTCCACTTATGTAAATAAACCGAACCACACCTATTCAGTGTACAGCTGATTATAAATGAAGTTAAACTCAATAGTGTTGTAGCTTTACAACAGGAGAAATAAGTATTGAACATATCAACATGTTTCACAGTAAATGTATTTCCAATGAGGCCATTCAAGTGAAATTTGCACCAGACTTTAGTATTAACTCAAAAAATCCAGACAAAAACTCTAAACATTAAAGTCCAAATGTAAATAAAGTTGAATGAAGAAGGAAAAAAGTATTGAACACACTATCTAAAATTAATTCAATACTTAGTGGAGAAGCCTTTGTTTGTAACGACAGCTTCAAGGCACTTCCTGTATGAAGTAACTAATCGCCCACAGTATTCAGATGTGATTTTGGCCCATTCCTCTACATGGATTGTCTTTAAATCTTGAAGACTTCAGGGGGCCTTCTTGTGAATCTGGATCTTTAGATGCTTCCACGAATGTTTGTTTGGGTTTAAGTCAGGTGATTGACTGGGCCGTTCCAACAAGTTGATTTTCTTTCTCTGAAACTAACTGAGAGTTTACTTTGCTGTATGCTTTGGATCGTTGTCCTGCTGGAAGACCCACCCACGTCTCATCTCAAGACTCTCTCTGTACATGGCTCCATTCATTGTTCCTTCAATGATATGAAGTCTGCCAGTACCACGAGAGGAGAAACAGCCCCACACCATGATACTTCCAAACTTCACTGTTAGTGGTGTTATTTGGGTGATGTCCAGTGCCATTTCTCCTCCAAACATGCTGTGTTGTGTGACAGCCAAAAAGTTCAATTTTGGTCTCATCTGACCAGAGTCCATGCTCCCAGTAGTCCACTGGCTTTTCCAAATGTTGTTTGGCAAACTTTTAACGAGCTTCCACATGTCTTTTTTTCAGTAGTGGAGTCTTGCAGGCTGAGCGTGCACAGAGGCGGTGGAGAGCATTGCCTACTGTCCTTTCTGTCCCAGTTGTACCTGCTGCCTCCAAGTCTTTCTGGAGCTCTTTCCTAGTGGTCTTTGGCTCTTTGGCTACTCTTCGAAGTATCCTTCTGACTCCCTGATCAGAAATCTTGCGAGGAGCTCCTGTGCGTGGCTGGTTGATGGTGGAGTGATGTTGCTTCCACTTACAGATAAGGCCCCCAACGGTGCTTACTGGAAGATTCAGGAGTTGTGAAATTCGTCTGTAGCCAATTCCATTTTCATGTTTTGCAACAATCTGGTTGTGATGGTCTTGCGAGAGCTCTTTGCTGTTACCATCATTAGATGTTTCTTGTGTTGCACCTTAGAAACAACAACAAAAAAAAACTTTTATGGCACATCAGTACATTCTAACCCAGCTGACATTAATTAGCACAGATTGGAGGTAGAGTTGCCTCCTAATTAGTTTTGGTTTTCGGATGGTTCTTTGCCTTTCCTTGCTGTGGTGTACTGCTTTTTCTTAGTGTGTTCAATACTTTATTTACATTTGGACTTTAATGTTTAGATTTTTTGTCTGGATTTTTTGAGTTAATACTAAAGTCTGGTGCAAATTTCACTTGAATGGCCTCATTGGAAATAAATTTACTGTGAAACATGTTGATGTGTTCAATACTTATTTCCCCCAATTTCTGTTTTTCATCCACTGTGAGCTACAATCTTCAAAGCTTAAAGACATTTGAACTTCACTTTACTTCATACAGAGAGTGTGTTCTGTGTTCTAACTCACTGAGATCCACCTGTAAAGTGTTCTGTGGCTACAAGACAGAAAACTGCTCTCATATTTATCAGTCTGCATACTTTTCTCATACACTCCCTCATGTAAAGTTTGACCAGCAGAACCTTTGAGAAATCCTTCATCTAACAAGTCCAACTTCACTGATGTCCTGATACCACGACAGGAACAATGTTTCAGAGCTGCTCAGTGACTCAGCTCTCTGCGGCCATGTTTAAACCTGTTTCATGCTGTCAGTTTGATTATGACAGCCATGTGGCGCCCTCTAGTGACAGAAACTCATCACTGCCGCTTCACTGCCAGGCCACAAAAAAAAAAAAACCATTGCCAGCAAAAAAAAGTCCCACACTCTAATATTTCGTTGGACCGCCTTTAGCTTTGATTACTGCTGAGCAGAGCCTTCTCCAGCACATCCCAAAGATCCTCACTGGGGTTGAGGTCTGGACTCTGTGGTGGTCAAACCAGGTGTGAAAATGATGCCTCATGCTCTCTGATCCACTCTGTCACAGCCTGATGAATCCTGTCACTGTCATCCTGGAACATGGCCGTGCCATCAGGGAAGAAAACATCCATGGATGGAATAACCTGGTCCTTCAGTATCTTCAGGTAGTCAGCTGACCTCACTCTTTGAGCACATACTGTTGCTGAACCCAAACCTGACCAACCGCAGCAATCCCCGATCACAGCACTGCCTCCACAGGCTTGTACAGTAGGCACAAGGCATGATGGGTACATCATTCTTACCCTGATGCGCCCATCACTCTGGAACAGGGTAAATCTGGACTCATCAGACCACATGACCTTCTTCCATCGTTCCAGAGTCGAAGCAAAAGAAGAAGCAAAAAGTAAAGCGAGCTAAGAGTCAGAGCTCCGTGCTGAGAGGAGAGCATGGACTGCTGTTTCTCTGCTTCACCATCCATATGTTTGAGACAGCTTCTAGACCCAGGTACAAAAACCCTGTTAACACAAAACAGTGAGTGTGTGAGAGTGTGTGTGTGAATAATATGTATGGCCATCCAGCTGTGTGTCATTGAAACATATGGAGCTGTTAGATTCATGGATACATTTAGATTTAACCCTGTAATTTAACTTCTATACTAAAAATACCTGAGTCACATTTTCCACTTCACATGTGGAATAAGATAACCGCTGACGCTCTGGGAGGGATTACACATGTTTTTAACATGTTATGTGTCATGAAGTCATGTGAGCTGAGGTACTGATGGAGTCCTAAACAACAAGGGTTTCAGACTGCTGCTCAGAGGAGCGTTCTCACAGTCTGAAGCACTGAAGCCCATCGTCCTGTGTGTTTGGACAGACAGCAGCAGGGTCACAAACAGCCAACAGCTGAACAAGTGTGTTTAATATGACGTCACAGTCTGGGCCAGCAGAGGGCAGTAGAGAGAGCCGTCCTGACCCCCCCCACTCCTGTTTCTGACTGACTCCACCCCGCCCTGCTGCTCTGACCGACTCCTGCAGCAGCTCTCTGTCAGCACCACACCTGTCACAGCAGTTAGTGTTCTCCATCCCCAGTTTGAACACACACAACACACACTCTGACCTTTGACCTTTGCTCCAACGTTTTAAACACATTTAGTAACCATCTGTTCGTTTGAGTCGGCTCTAGAAGAAGACATCAGAGCAACATGAAGATCTTATTATATGCTGACCGTGTTTGGAGTTCAGGCACAGCAAACAAACACAGGACTGAGAGATGGATGGACACACATCAACGATCTCAGAGTTCCACCAGGAGGTCGCAAAGAAGATTTCAGAGTTTCAGAGCGACAAGACGAGACTAAAAAGTATCAACCAGCAGATCTTCATGGTTGTATCTTTATCCTCATGACAATTTGGAGACGGTCCCAACTTTAAAGGAACGAGTAGCAGCCATCAAATTCAAAATTAGGGAATATTTTCAAAAAATCAACAAAGTTTATCAGTTTGAAGAATCTCCAGCTGTGACTGAACTCCAGCACAGTAAGTATGTAATGAGATCTTCATGTTGTTCTTATATTTTTATTTTTTGTTTTGGAGCATCTTCAGGACTTTTGGAGCTCTTCACTCAGACTGTCAGCTCATCAGCAGCTGAAATCCTCCATCAGGAGAGAACGGGACCACATGGGACTTTCAGAGTCCAGAAACTGGTCTCCAAACCAAAACCCCTCAAACAGACGTCAGAAAGGAAAAGAGAAAGTCTTCAACGAGTCAAAGTTGAAGAAAAACCATCAAAAAAAGAGTCTGAGAGTTTCAGTTTGAACGTAAACATTTATTATTTCACAGAAACAAAAAGAAAAATCATTTTCATTTAAACTGAGGTTTTCATCTCCATCATTATATAAAATAAATATAATACAGAACAGGAAGAGAGAACGTGCAGAGCTTGTTGCTAAAATAATACAAAAATCACATACAAACAATAACAATAATAATAATGAAACACTTTTTAAATGATGGAGTGAAACGTTTGTTTCATTCATTCACTCAGAACCCACACCTGTGCACGGGAAGAACATGCAAACTCCACACAGAAAGGAACACCGTCCCTGAACTGGGATTTGAACCTGCGACCTTCCTGCTATGAAGCAAAAGCACAAACAGTTGCTCAACCGTGCAGCTGAAATGATTGTATCTTCATTATTGAATTCATCCTTCAGATTTGTTTGTTCAGAGCAGAAATGTTTGTTTTTGTTCTGTGAAATAAAATTAAAAATAAAAATTTCAGACAGAGCTGAAGTGTGTTCCACTTTGTGTGTTCCACTTTGTGTGTTCCACTATGTGTGTTCCACTTTGTGTGTTCCACTATGTGTGTTCCACTTTGTGTGTTCCACTTTGTGTGTTCCACTATGTGTGTTTTACTTTGTGTGTTCCACTTTGTGTGTTCCACTTTGTGTGTTCCACTATGTGTGTTTTACTTTGTGTGTTCCACTTTGTGTGTTCCACTTTGTGTGTTCCACTATGTGTGTTCCACTTTGTGTGTTCCACTTTGTGTGTTCCACTATGTGTGTTCCACTTTGTGTGTTCCACTTTGTGTGTTCCACTATGTGTGTTTTACTTTGTGTGTTCCACTTTGTGTGTTCCACTTTGTGTGTTCCACTATGTGTGTTTTACTTTGTGTGTTCCACTTTGTGTGTTCCACTTTGTGTGTTCCACTTTGTGTGTTCCACTATGTGTGTTCCACTTTGTGTGTTCCACTATGTGTGTTCCACTTTGTGTGTTCCACTATGTGTGTTCCACTTTGTGTGTTCCACTCTGTGTGTTCCACTTTGTGTGTTCCACTTTGTGTGTTCCACTTTGTGTGTTCCACTTTGTGTGTTCCACTATGTGTGTTTTACTTTGTGTGTTCCACTTTGTGTGTTCCACTATGTGTGTTCCACTTTGTGTGTTCCACTATGTGTGTTCCACTTTGTGTGTTCCACTTTGTGTGTTCCACTTTGTGTGTTCCACTATGTGTGTTCCACTTTGTGTGTTCCACTATGTGTGTTCCACTTTGTGTGTTCCACTATGTGTGTTCCACTTTGTGTGTTCCACTCTGTGTGTTCCACTTTGTGTGTTCCACTTTGTGTGTTCCACTTTGTGTGTTCCACTTTGTGTGTTCCACTATGTGTGTTTTACTTTGTGTGTTCCACTTTGTGTGTTCCACTTTGTGTGTTCCACTATGTGTGTTCCACTATGTGTGTTCCACTTTGTGTGTTCCACTATGTGTGTTCCACTATGTGTGTTCCACTATGTGTGTTCCACTTTGTGTGTTCCACTTTGTGTGTTCCACTTTCGTTGTTGGACCTTTTAACTCTCATGCACGAACCGTACGACAACGACTGATCAGTGGTGGACTTCTGGGTTGTTCTTGTGCTGCTGAATCTGCTGACTGCCTTTAACAAAATGAGCATCTGTTGCTCCACTTCTGCTCTCAGATGAAACACATTTAAACACTGATGATCAGCCCACCTCGACTTCAGTGGAGAGCTACTGAAAGACTCTACAGTTATATCTCCTCCTACAGGCCTGGCATGCACACTACAGCGTTTTCAGCCCTTCAGTGTTTCTGTGTAAACAGATTTTTTTCTCTGTTTTTTTTTTTATGTTTTCGTGAGACGTCGTGTAAACGGGGCCTCTGAGTCGTGTAACTGATCTCCTCATAAAGAACATTCAGGAGGACGAAGAGAGAAAAATGAAAAGTTAAAAAGATTCAAACATCCAGAGAGACAAAATCATGACCAACACGACAGCAGACCTCATCTGTTACAAACTGCACTTCATGGATTCACCACTAGAAGCTGGCTACAGGAACACCTCTAACCACATATAAACATTTATTTATATATTTAAAGGCTGATTCTAAAAACAGTTTGGGTTTGAATACATCATTTCTCTTTCAGCTCAGACTGAACTGGCTCTGAATTTTGAAGTTCTTCAAAGGGAGTAGACATTCAGAGCAGAGTTTACCGAGAACTACCACCAAAAACTAAACCAAGCGACCAGTTAGAAACACTCTGTAAACATAAAAGAGAGTGTGTGTACGTATTTCCCAGTTTCCTCCTCCAGAGGTGCAGAGGGGCTGGAGACAATCCCAGCTGTCATTGGGCTCAAGGTGGGGTCCACCCTGCTCAGGTCTCCAGTCTACCTCAGGACTAACATCTGTTCACACACTCAGTGACCAATCAGATCGCTCAGCATGTTGATCATCAGGTCAACTGGTGATTCTTAACTGTCTGTAGGTGTGAGTGTGTGAAAGGTTGTCTGTCTCTGTGTGTCAGCCCTGTGATTGGCTGAAGACCAGTCCAGGTTGAACCCGCCTCCCACCCTAAGACAGCTGGGATAGACTCCAGACACCTGTGACCCTGAACTAAGGCTGGGTGTCCATCAGAAATTTTTGATTCTTGTATTGATACTGATACCTTCACTTTGATACCGGTTCCTGAAGGATACTTTTTGGTACAAATTTTTATATCAGATCAAACAAAAAGAAACTTTCATGACATGTTATGGTAGAAAACTTGAGTTTTAGATTTCATCTATTTCTTATTTTCTACTCTGAGCAGTTTTCTTACATAAAAAAATAAAAATAAGAACTTTCAGTGCAAAAGAACAAATGACAGGTTGGTTTATACTGAGTCCACTGTAAATGTGTTATTAACTATAAATGACCTTCATTCTGTTTAATTTTTTTTTTTATGTTAAAATAAAAACCTTCATCCTTTATTCGGGCTTTTGACCGTCAAAAGTGACCTAAAAGAAACAAACTGTGATTCATTTGCTTTCAGTCGTCTGCTGTGAGCAGAGGAGTCTGTGTTTTGGAGAGGGGAGGGGCTCTGCACCCGCTGCTCGTTAAAAAGCAGCGGCTGAAGATCAAAACATGCTTCCTTTACTCCCAAACTACAGAAAAGTCTCTGGATTTGTTGTTTTTTAGGAGAAAAAGATGCTAGACGGGTCTGAAAGTCACTAAATAAAGAGACAGTCACTAAGTTTTTAACACCGTCATGCACACAGCAGCCACATGTAACGTTACAGCCAATCACTGGTGGCATTATCAGATCACGTGATTAACCCTTTGGGTACCGAAACTTGGCCCCAAAAAATGAGGCATAATCCGATACTTGGTACTTCTGAAGAATTTTGATTCATGAAAGAACCGAAGTTCGGGACCCAGCCCTACCCTGAACAGGATAAGAGGGACAGAGGATGGATGGAGGTTTAGGATCAGTCAGGGATAGGAACACTACAGAGCTGCTGTTTGTCCCTCCTGAGCTGATCTGAAGATTCATCAGGATCTGTCTCTTCACACTTGATGTGAAGGTTTTTCGGGCGAGGGCGAATTATTAAAACATAAAAAACAATCAAACCCACAACTGCTGCTGCTGCTGTCAGTCCCAGAGTCCAGTAGAGACCGATCCATCCTCGACCCCCTGAGTCTGGTTCCTCTGGTCCAGTCTCAGAGTGGGTCTGAGTCCTGGTTGGTCCAGTCTCAGAGTGGGTCTGAGTCCTGGTTGGTCCAGTCTCAGAGTGGCTCTGAGTCCTGGTTGGTCCAGTCTCAGAGTGGGTCTGAGTCCTGGCTGCTGTAGAGAGACCAACAGATTGGAGTCAGTCATGGAAAGAAAAAGTCCTTCAGTGGAGATAAACCATCAAAAGTCCTCAACAGGAAATCAAAACATGACTTTTCTCTCAGGTTCTTCTTTTTCCTCTCTGAGGACGTCTTTGTCTCACTGGACTCGTCCTGTCAAATGTTAGCCGCTCAGATCTGAACCTGAGCTGACTTTATTTTTCTTTGACTACAAAAACTTCCACTGACTTTACTCACCAGTTACATTCAGATCACATCTGTCCAACTTGACCCCATATTCAGATTTCACCTCACACCAGTACCGTCCTGAGTCTTCAGTCCTGAGTGAGGACACATGAAGTCTGATCCGTCCCTCTTTGAGGGCGTCTTTGTCACACTGGACTCGTCCTGAAAACTCTTCGTCCTTCAGAGGCATCTCATCTCCATCAAGGAGAAGAAACAGGACTGGGTTTTTCCTGTTGATGGTGATCACGTCACAGAAGATAAAGAGATGTTTCAGAGAGGGGTCAGGTTCTGGTCTGAAGGTCCAGTCCAGGGTGACGTTCTGCTTCTCCTCTGCCTGATAGGATCTGTGAGCCACGTTCAGCTCTAATCCTGTAGAGGAGAGAGAGAGAGAGAGAGAGAGAGGAGCATCAAAACCCTGAACATGTGAGTCTTTCCATTTTCTAATGAAGTGTTGAAGTCTGTCACTCAGTCTCAAAGTGGATCTCCTCTTTTCTCTTTGTGGACAATAAAGTGAAGCTGGAAACCAACCACAGACACAGCAGCTCAGCGCCATGAGCAGCAGGAACCAGGAGAACCTGGAGAACCTGGAGAACCTGGAGACCATCTTCACCCTGTCACAGGACAGACAGAGAGAGAGAGAGAAGGTCAAAGGTCAGTCTACGGAGCGTTTCCTGTTTGTCACTCAGGCTTACATTACTAAGGTCACATAGAAACAGGAGTCCTCCTGGAGTTTGGCCGTTTCCATCATCTTCAGCTCTCACGTGGCGTGAGGCGTGCTTTCAGAAAATGTGTTTAAACAATCAGGAAAAACTGTAAAAGTCTGAAAGACAACTGGACTTAAAATCATTTCTTAGAGTCTGATGTAGTTTGATCTACTTTTTATAAGTAAGGTCAACAGACTCAACAAACTGGTGAAGAAGGCCCGTTCTGTTGTGGGCCTTCAACTGGACACTCTGGAGACGGTGGCAGAGAGAAGGATTATGGACAGAATCAGGGCTATAATTGACAACCCCTCTCACCCTCTGCACGACGAGCTGTGGGACATGGGCAGCTCATTCAGCCAGCGCATGATCCCACCCAGAAGCAGAACGGAGCGCTTCAGGCGTTCCTTTGTGCCCACCGCCATCAGACTCTTAAACAGCAGTGGAGGCCACAGTACATCAGTGCGCTGACCTCCTCGGAACTAATTGATACTTATACTCATAGCAATATCACAATATTACACGATATTACACTGTTCTGCACTTTAATATTTAAGATATATATATATATTGTTTTTCTACAACAATCAACATTACTCTGTTGCACTGTAATTACTGTATATTAATCCATTACCCTTTTTTTATCCTTAACACTGTCACTTTAATATGAATATCAATGTCATTTTTCCTTCTCTGCACTGCTAAATAGCTCATACTGTTGCTGCTACTGGATGGACATTGTTCCTCATTTTTGTTTTGTTTATTTTACATCACCCTTGCTTTGTCCTAATATATGACCCCATTGCATGCTACTACCCTTGTTCTTTGCTCTGTACTGCTGCAATACCTGAATTTCCCCTCTGGGGATCAATAAAGGATTATCTTATCTTATCTTATCTTATCTTATAACCAGTGGAGACAAACAGAGGAATTATCCTCCAACCGTTTCTCTCGCTCAGTGGAGAACAGAGTGATGTCTTCTAAACTGGAGCTCAGTGGGCGTGTTTAATTCTCTGTAACCGTGCCAGCATTGTGTAACCTATCTGACTTCCTTCTCTCACACAAAGACTCAGAGACCAGAGGCAACATGAAAACAAGGAGAGGCTGCAGTCAAATATCCAGAGATAATAACAAAACCAACAGACTTTAATGATCTACACTGACAGATCCATGAGCCTTTGCTCTTAACTTTAAACTAAATTTAAACACCAAAACATTGAGTTAAATAATGTGATATTTGTTAGTAACTCCATCAGCACCACAGCTGTCATACAGAACGTCCATGTAACAACAAGTGTTTAATTTACACCTTGTTTCTTGTTTGAGAGAGAGAGAGAGAGAGAGAGGTGAAGAAGTATCAGAGATAACAATGAGGCCAACAGACTTTAGAACATGTCCTCTGACAGCTCCATGAGCCTTTGCTCTCACCTGTTCCTCAGAAACTAAAGAAGAAGACGTTAAAACACCATGAAGACATTAAAGACATCATCACAAGCTCACCGTCTTAGAGTTCCTTCACAGCGGAGAGAGAAACACACCAGAGAGAGCTGACTCCTTAGACTGGTTTAAACGGGTTTGGAGTCTGTGAATTTAGAGACTGCTCTGCCAAGAAAACCAGGCCTTAAACATTTGATCAAGGGAGGAGTCTGTCACTGCAAACAGGTAAAAATGTCGCATGATCAGTCACAGCCGGAGAAGAAGAGCTCCGATCAAATCAGACCCGGATATCAGTGGTTGTCACAGAGCTGTGAGTTTAAACCAGTTCGTCATACCAAGAATAAGTGTCTGCTATGGGTGTGTGTGCTGTGAAAATGAAACAGGTTTCCTTTCCAAAACACTTCACACAGTTCAAACAAACAAAAGACAAAAAGTAGATCACCTCAGATCCTTCACATACTGAAACACTCCTGTAAAAACTTCACACTGATTTATAAAAATCACATTTTGTTACCATATGAAAAGTTTTAGGTCTTAATTCTGTATGAACCAGTTACACACTGCTGCTGCTGCTGACCTGAAACACTTCAGTTTAAGATTTTTTAATTGTGTAAAACTTGATTTCAGTGTTTATGCAGTCGAAAAAAAAACCCTAAAGTTGATAATCTGTGAAGTGGAATGTGAAATCTAACAACTAATGACAGCCAAACACATCAGACTGAGCTGTGAGTCTAAACTGAGTCTGATCTTTAGTCTAAGTCTGAGCTCTGTCCCAGATCTGTTACAGAAACACGACAACCTGATGGCAAAAATATTCTGTAGAGTTTTTAAATGTTTCACTTTTTCAGACATGAGTATTAAAGTGTATCACATTAGAATGAACTGATTAATGAAGGTTTGCTTTCATACCTATAACAGCATCAAAGTTCATTTAAACATATTTTATTTCACTGTTTATCATGTGATGAATTCACACATCAGTTTCCTTCACTTTAGTGAACTGAGGAAAGTCCCATTTTACTCCAGAACAGGAAGAACTCTTCAGTTTAGGCTCCTGAGCTTCATTAGAACAACTTCAGTTTAACATTCTGTCTGTTTGCTACAGCAGCTTCTGAACACTCTGCTAGAATTCACTTTACTGTCACATGTTTTTATACAATGAACGTTTGTTTCTGATCAGAGCAGAGCAGAGGGCTGAGGCTGTCAAATATACCCAAATATATGCAAATCTATGAAAGTCCAGATCCTTCCCAGAAGAAATGACCTGATATTGAAGTTTTCACCGTGTGTCTGTTTGTTTCCACCTCAGAGGAAAATAAAGCAGCTTTGAATTGAGTTTGTGACCTTTTAGACTGAGATAAATAACAATAATAATAAAGATGAGCCGTGTGACGTAAATAACAGGCTGAATGATTAAAATGATGACACTCCACCCACGGCTGCTTTTCAAACTAAGGTGTTTAAGAGTTTGTAAAGCATGAAGTGATGTTTAGTGATCAGAATAAGGACATGTTACAGTCCCTCACCACCAGATTCTGTCCTCAGGGGCCTGGAGGGATGAAGCTGCTCTTAGTGAGACTGAAACACTCCAAAGGTTTTTCTAACTGTCTGTTTTATGATCTGTAATCGTGAGGTTTCAAAGTCTCCCTGTTTGTGTTGTGTAGGTACCTGCCTTGAGACTACAGATGAAATTTAGCATCTATGCTAAGTCTGGTGCATTTACACTGATGCTCAGTGCAGCAAAGTGGATTAATGTGCATCGTTCCAACTCAATGAATAAATGAATGGACAGAAGTCTGAGTGCTGTGAGACCATCTCATCTGTCATGGGCTGTTTCTCAGTTTCATTTCATAGAAATAAAAGTCTGACGCTGCTGAAGCAACAAAAGAGATGAGAAGTAAACAGACCAGATCATGATCCACCAGCCCCGCCCTGAAGCTGTTAGACCCTTTGATATCATTAATAATGAATGAAAAGAAACACTGTTTTCATTGGTTCAATATTTCTCACCCCAACAATTTAGACAATAACAAAGATCGCCCCAAATAACCAAAATTGACAGTCAGTAGAGGGTGTTTCCACCATTTGCCTCAATGACAGCTTGACAGAGACGTCTCATGCTCCTTACCAGCCTCATGATGTTGTTCTGAGGCAATGTGTTCCACTCCTCCAGTGGAGGGGGGGGGGGGGGGGGAGCATCCAGTCTCTGCTTCAGCTGGTCCCAGACCTGCTCTATGGGGTTCAGGTCAGGGGACATTGCTGGTCATACCATATGAGACACTCCGACTGCCTGAAGTCCAGCTCTGATAATTCTGGCACCATGTGGTGGAGAAAGTTGGTGGAACTGGGGGATGATGATGGTTCTATGATGTCTCTGAGGTAAGAACGTGCAGTGACTGAGCCATCTACAATCACCAAATCTGTTTTGCGCTGACTGGTGATGCCTGGCCAGACTGTTGTACCTCCTTCACCAAAGCCAACCCTGGGACCATGTTGACCTCGGCGTATCGCTCAACTTGCCTTCTCCAGCAACGCTGACGGCCATCATTTCTGTGCAAGGTGACCCGACACTCGTCAGTGAACAGGACGGTAGACCACTGCTGCATTGTCCAGGTCACATGGGCTTGTGTCCACTGCAAATGGTCACGGCTGTGTCTTGGTGTCAGTGGAGTCACCTGCAATGATTGTCTGGCTTTACTCCAAAGCGGTGGAGTCAGTTGTGAATGGTTTGTCTGGAAACCCTAGTACCCTTCACTTCTTGTAAACAGGCCAGCAGCTGTGTGGCAGTTGCATCACGGTGTCTGAGTTCATAGGTCCTTAGGTACTGGTCATCATTGTGGTCCATCACTCGTGGGGCTCCACTCCTGGGTCTGTCACCAACACTGCCAGTAGTTCTGTGTCTTGCTGCAAGTCTGCTGATGACACTTTGAGACTCACCAAGTTCACCAGCAACATTTGACTGCCTGCTACAGACCTGAAGGCGCTCTATGGCCAGGTGGCGCTGCTCGTCTGTTAAGTGACGTGGTGTCTTCATGGCTGCTTGAATGATGAACTGGGAATGACTTACTGACAACACCAGCTTTTTATACCCCCAGACTGTTGAAATTGATGCCACATTGTAAAGGGTTGTCTTTTTGTATTTTTTGGTATTGGCCCCAATATGTAAGGCTCACTGTACACAGTGAGACCATCACATGGAAAACACTAAATGAGGTGTGTCCGTCACCCTAAAACAACTGGCTCCATATCCCAAAAAGCACTGAAGTGAAACAAACACCTTTTGGTGAAATCCACTGAAGACCTCACAATATCCTTAACTTATTTTCAGTAGTGTATGATGGTAACTGATTCCAAACCACAGACTCAAACAGGTCCTCAGCTCATGGTTTTGTTTGCTCTACGTTAGCAGTAATCGGGGTATAGGTAGTTTTTCTGCCGTTCTCCAGAGCACTTGGATCCTCTTGGTTATGAGCATTAAATCAGGGCGAGTGCACGCCGGCTAAATATATGCACAGGAGGCAGGTAGAACAGCAGGATGGGATTTGATTGGTTTAATGAATTGGACCCTAAATGCTCGGATTGGCTGGTGTTTTCCCAGGTTTACACTGACAGACTGAAAGATGAAATGTGAGCAAAGAGCTGAAATCAGATCAGTAGCTGTTGATGGTTTCTCTGATACGGTCCATATGATTTGATCCAAACTGTAATACACACCAACACACAGCAGCTCTGAACACACTCACCTGAGCTCCACCTGAGCGCCACCTGAGCTCACCTGTCCCTTCAGACGCTGAGCTTCCTCTTGTCACAGTTTGAGAAACAGAAATCAGGAGGAGTGGAATGTCTCAGTGTAAAATCTTTGTTGGGTGACGTTTAAGACAGATTCAAACTTCTTCACAGATGCTTTAACTGAAACGAGCTGTTCTCTGTGTGTGAGGCCTAAATCAACCCTACCTGACTCTGTTCACACCACACAAGGTTCCTGATGGAGAACAAACACATTAAAGTCTCCAAACTGGTCTCCAAACCAAAACCCCTCAAACAGACGTCAGAAAGGAAAAGAGAAAGTCTTCAACGAGTCAAAGTTGAAGAAAAACAATCAAAAAAAGAGTCTGAGAGTTTCAGTTTGAAGGTAAACATTTATTGTTTCACAGAAACAAAAAGAAAAATCATTTCTGTCTTTAAGGAGGAAAAACACGCTTCACTCTGATCCTCCAGACTCACAGCTGAAGAGTCTCCATTCAAACAGACATTTATATTATTAACAACATTAACACTGAAGTTTACATCTCCATCATTATATAAAATAAATATAATACAGTAAGAGGCAGAACAAACAGAGTTTGCTGCTAAAATAATACAAAAATCAAATACAATCAATAACAATACTAATATTGAAACACTTTTTAAATGATGGAGTGAAACGTTTGTTTCAGTCATTCATCCTCTGTCCCTCTTACCCTGTTCAGGGTGTCTGGAGACAGACAACCTTTCACACACTCACACCTACAGACAGTTTAGAAGCAGCAGTTGACCTGATGATCATGTTTTTGGACTGTGGGAGGAAGCTGGAGAACATGGAGAGAACCCAGCATGCACAGGGAGAACATGCAAACTCCACACAGAAAGGAACACTGTGACAGAACCAGGATTCGAACTGGCGACCTTCTTTTTGTGAAGCAACAGCACTAACAGCTGTGCTAACGTGCAGCCTGAAACAATCGTTTCTTTATTGTTGAATTTATTCCTCAGCTTTGTTTGTTCAGAGCAGAAATGTTTGTTTTTGTTCTGTGAAATAAAATAAAAAATAAAAGTTTCAGAGAACTTCTGAAACTGAGTTAGAAACACTCTGTGAACACAGAGCTGAAGTCCTTAGACCCAGAGCTAAAGATTCATCAGGATCTGTTTCTTCACTCTTGATGTGAAGGTTTTTCGAGCGAGGGCGAATTATTAAAACACAAAAAACAATCAAACCCACAACTGCTGCTGTCAGTCCCAGTGCACAGTAGAGACTGATCCTTCCTCGACCCCCTGAGTCTGGTTCCTCTGGTCCAGTCTCAGAGTGGGTCTGAGTCCTGGTTGGTCCAGTCTCAGAGTGGGTCTGAGTCCTGGTTGGTCCAGTGTCAGAGTGGGTCTGAGCCCTGGTTGGTCCAGTCTCAGAGTGGGTCTGAGTCCTGGTTGGTCCAGTCTCAGAGTGGGTCTGAGTCCTGGTTGGTCCAGTGTCAGAGTGGGTCTGAGTCCTGGCTGCTGTAGAGAGACCAACAGATTGGAGTCAGTCATGGAAAGAAAAAGTCATTCAGTGGAGATAAACCATCAAAAGTCCTCAACAGGAAATCAAAACATGACTTTTCTCTCAGGTTTACAATTTTTTTCCAAAAAAGAAACTCACCTGTTACATTGAGCTGGCATCTCTCTGAGTTATTACCATGGGAGGACATCACGTGACAGGTATAATCTCCTGAGTCTTCAGTCCTGAGTGAGGACACATGAAGTCTGATCCGTCCCTCTTTGAGGACGTCTTTGTCACACTGGACTCGTCCTGAAAACTCTTCATCCTTCAGAGGGATCTCAACTCCATCACTGAGATAAAACAGGACTGAGTTTTTACTGTTGGTGGTGATCACATAACAGCGGATAAAGAGTCGTTTCAGAGAGGGGTCAGGTTCTGGTCTGAAGGTCCAGTCCAGGGTGACGTTCTGCTTCTCCTCTGCCTGATAGGATCTGTGAGCCACGTTCACCTCTAATCCTGTAGAGGAGAGAGAGAGAGAGAGAGAGAGAGAGAGAGAGAGAGGAGCATCAAAACACTGAACATGTGAGTCTTTCCATTTTCTAATGAAGTGTTGAAGTCTGTCACTCAGTCTCAAAGTGGATCTCCTCTTTTCTCTTTGTGGACAATAAAGTGAAGCTGGAAACCAACCACAGACACAGCAGCTCAGCGCCATGAGCAGCAGGAACCAGGAGAACCAGGAGAACCAGGAGAACCTGGAGAACCTGGAGAACCTGGAGGCCATCTTCACCCTGTCACAGGACAGACAGAGAGAGAGAGGGTCAAAGATCGGCTTTTCTAACATGTAAACCAAACTCCTGACATTTAAAACAGATTTATTTTTATTTTTGATAAATTTAAAAACAGAGTGTACATTCAAATGTCATAAAACAGAGTTTAGTAAAATCTACATTTTCAACATTTGAACAAGTGCTTGAGACGATATTAGATTCATAATAATGAATGAATGAGGTGCAGCTGCTGAACTCTTCACTGATTTTTTTAGAGCTCTGAACTGATTAAATATCGTGTTTCAGTTGGAAACTATAGAGGAAGATATTTGTTTATGAATTTTGCCATAGTGAGAAGAATATTTATAGTGTAAGAAATGTTTCCACAGTAAAACAGGAATTAAATAAACGTATCTTCTGCTAGATATAAAAAATGTTGAAGTGGTGAACATGGTGGAATTATCCTCCATCCGTCCCTCTCGCTCAGTGACCATGTGATGTCTAAACTGGAGCTCTGTAGAACCTGTTTGACTACTAAGAGAGACCAGAGACAACATGCAAATAAAGAGAGACTGCATTGAGGTTTCAACAATAATAATAAGACGAACAGACTCTACATCATCTACATCAGGAGTACCCAAACGTTTTCCTGTGAGGGCCTCATAACTTTTCCCTTCTCTGATGGGGGGCGGGGTCAGTTTGTGACAGAAAAGGTGTGACGATCACAGGAGTGTCTAAACGTAAACATTTATTGTTTTCCAGAAAGCCTCATGAAAACAAATATAAATAACCCTTTACAGGATCCTCACAGGAAAAAGTCAGGAAATAAATAAAAACACTAATAATGAAATAAATAAAAACACTATTAATGAAATAAAATGACACTCTTTGGGGCACAGACTGCAGAAGGGTGGAACAGAATGTCACGTTCTATGTGGGGCTGGTATCAATCAAAAATTTTTCTACTCCGAGCAGTTTTCTTACATAAAAAAATAAAAAACAAAACAAATATTTGCCAGTGCAAAATAACAGGTGCAAACAAGTGAACAGGTCAGTTTATACAGCGTACACTGTAAATGTGTTATTAGCTATAAATGAACTTCATTCTGTTGATTCTTGTTTTTTTATGATAAAATAAAAACCCTCCTCCTTTATCCGGCTTTTGACCAGCAAAAGTGACCAAAAAGAAACAAACAGCGCGATTCATTTAAATGCAATCGTCTGCTGTGAGCAGAGGAGTCTGTCTCTTTAGCACCGTCATGCATACAGCAGCCTTGTGTAACATGGCTGGCGCAGTCGCAGTCGGAATTATCAGAACACGCCATTAATCCTTTGTGTGGGCCTTTGCTCCAACGTATCAAACATCCATCCACACGCAACGTTCAGGGTCGCTGGTGGCAGGAGCCTATCCCAGCCTATCCTTAGGGCGAGAGGCGGGTACATCAGTCCACAACATGGCCGACACAAAGACAGACGTGTCACGCTCACAGTCGATTTAGAATGACCTGATGAGCACGTGGACTGTGAGAGGAAGTCGGAGTACCTGGAGAGAACTCCCGCACACACGAGGAGAACATGCTAACGCCACATAAACAGGCCCACCTTGCCCGAACCGGGATTCAAACTAGCGATCTTCTTACAGTGAGGCTGCGGCACCGTGCAGCCTTCGTTAGACATATTCAAATAAAGGAGGAAGAAAAGACGTGAAAAGAAAAGAGCTGAAGACGACACAAAGACACGACCTCCAAACACTTAGAGAGGAAGACATGAGAACAACATGAGGACATTATTACAAACAGACCTGTTGATGTTCAGACAGTTGGTAGAAAACCTGACTGAGGAGAAGAGCTCCGTTCACATCAGACGCAGATATCAGTGGGTGGAACAGAGCTGTGAGTTTACATCAACTCGGCAGAGAGAGGCGTAACCTTCTGCTATGGGCGTGTGTGCTTTCAAAGTGAAACTGGAGCCTCGTCCAAGTGGAATGGCTGGATAACCACTCCACTGAGACCGCACACCTGTCAGTTACAGAATCACTGCGATTGGCTCGAGCTGCTGGTCGGTCCTCTGTCCTTTAACTACTGGACCTGTCTGCTGCTTTTGACACCGTGAACCATCAAATTCTCCTCTCTACACTCTCTAAACTCGGCATCTCAGGATCTGTCCTGTCTTGGTTCAAGTCCTACCTCACAGGTCGATCCTTCAGAGTGTCATGGCGAGGTGAAGTGTCTGAATCACATGGCTTATTGACAGGGGTACCCCAGGGGTTCAGTGCTTGGTCCCCTCCTCTTCTCCTTATACACCACCTCACTTGGTGCAGTGATCCGCTCACATGGCTTCTCTTACCACTGCTATGCTGACGACACTCAGCTTTTCATGTCTTTTCCACCTGAAGACACAACTGTCTCAGCTGGGATATCAGCGTGTCTGGCTGATATCTCCACTTGGATGAAGGAGCGGCACCTTCAACTAAATCTGTCTAAAACTGAGCTCATTGTCCTTCCAGCCTGTCCCTCTGTTCAACCACACATCAGTGTCCTGCTTGAATCAAATCAACTTGTGCCCACAAACTGTGCCAGAAATCTGGGTGTCATGATTGATGACCAGCTGACCTTTAAGGTTCATGTGGCCTCGATTGCTCGGTCCTGTTGATATGCCCTCTATAACATCAGGAGGATCAGACCATATCTGACTAAACAGCTCCTGGTTCAGGCTCTTGTGATTTCACTCATTGTCTCTTACAGCTCTCTTCTTGCAGGTCTCCCTGTGTGTCCATTCAAACCTCTCCAGATTACCCAGAATGCAGCAGCACGTCTGATCTTTAACCAGCCCAAAACAGCACACGTCACCTTGCTGTTAATCTCTCTTCACTGGCTCCCAGTGGCAGCTCCAATCAAATTCTTCTTCTGGCTCATAAAACAGTGACAAGAACGGCCCCTTCCTCATCCAGGTCTACACTCCCTCTGGTCTGTGAGAGAAGCCTGGTGCTTCCAGCCCAGCATGGCTCTAAATCTCTACCAGACTCTTCTCCTCTGTTGTACCGATATGGTGGAATGAATTACCCAACTCGTTACGATCCACAGAGTCCCCTTCTACTTTTAAGAGAGGTCTGAAGACTCACCTGTTCAGGGAACACTTTGGACCTTAATCTGACCCTGACATATTGAATGCTGCTGAATGTTGAATGGTACTGAATTCTAATTGTGGCTACTATTTAAATAGAATACTATTGAAAATAAATGAATCTGGGATCATTTCTTTATAATCCTGCTTTTTACACACAGCTGAGCTGCAGTTTGGTGCTGAATCAGTCTGAGCTACAAGCTGAACACACATCATATTAGAGCTGTGTGAAGCTGCAGTGACCAGTTTCTGTCACTAGAGGGCGCCAATGATCGTCATAAATCATTGACTCCACACTGTTGACTGGTCTCCAGTCAATTACACTGGTCAAACTTGCTTGAAGTCTGTTGCTGAACTCACTGGCTGCTCTGCCAACCCTACCTGGTCAAACCCTACCTGCAAAGATTTGGTTTTACCTTTAGACAGGTAAAAATGAGAGATAGGCTCCGTTATGAGCTCAGCTCCTCCACAGACTCTGAACTCTAACAACTTTAGTGGAACAAAAGTTTACTTCACAGCAAACAGCATCAACCTGACACCAAGAGATACATGTATGGCCCTGTCTAAAATCATTCAACCTCTAGTGCATAAAATAAGTAACACAAAGTATAAACAGTTCATCCATCCATCCATCTTCTACAGCTTATCCAGGTCCGGGTTGCACGGGCAGCAATGTCATCAGTGAAGACCAGCGACCCCTGTCCCTGGCCACTTCCACCAGCTCCTCTGGGAGGATACCAAGGCGTTCCCAGGCCAGCTGAGAGATATTATCTCCCCATTGTGTCCTGGGTCTACCCTCCAAACCCTCTCTCTAAGGCTGAGCCCAGACACCCTGTGGAGGAAGCTCGTTTCGGCCGCTTTTCTTGATCTTGTCCTTTCGGTCATGACCCACAGCTCATGACCATAGGTGAGGGTTGGAACGTAGATTGATCGGTAAATTGAGAGACTTGCCTTCTGGCTCAGCTCTCTCTTCACCACAACGGACCGGTACAGCGTCCGCACCACTGCTGACGCCGCCCCGATCCGTCTGTCAATCTCTTGCTCCATTTTCCCCTCACTCATTAACAGAACCCCAAGATACCTAAACTCCTCCACTTGTGGCAGAGACTCTCTCCCAACCCGGAGTGGGCAGTCCACCCCTTTCCAGCTGAGAACCATGGCCTCAGACTTAGAGGTGCTGATCTTCATCCCAGCTGCTTCACACTCAGCTGAAACTGCCCCAGTGTGAGCTGGAGGTCAGTGTTCGATGAGGCCAAAAGGAGCACATCATCTGCAAAAAGCAGAGATGGGATCCTAAGACCCCCAAACTTGACACTCTCTGCCACTTGGCTGTATGAATAAATGTATATATTAATAAATAAATATATTTGTATGAATAGTTACAAAAGCATAAAAGTTCATGTTATTAAAACTGGTTAAAATCTTTATTTAAAAGAATGCATAAGTATAACATGTATATTTTAAAATGTTATTGTTTGTATGAGCTGATATGTTCCTTTAAAAGCTGTTATTTAGGAGAGCAGGAGTTTGTTTGAGCCTGAGTAATCAGCAGTGCAACCCAACCTCTTACCTGTCAAATGTCAATCAGTTTGCTTCCTTTGTTTCATTGGGGGATTTTTATGGCTAAATAGCCAATCCAAGTCATTCTCTTTTAAAAGGGCGGGACAAGTGGCGCCGGTCTGGGCAGTGTTGGATTCTTGCGCGAGACGTTCTTTAGATGCTGAGAAAGGAGAGAGAAGCAGGTTGTTGTTGAGAGTATTACAAGTTTATCTTCAGGGTTGACTACTCATGGTCCTGATAATAACTTGTTTGGAACTCTGGAGGGTAAATAATGGTTGGGTTTTTTTTGTTCTGTGCTGTAACTCACCGTTAAAGTGTTAAGATGTGTAATGTTAAGGTTAGCAACTTGCTAATTAGCTTAGCGTGCCGTGTGCTTTGATACCATGTTGTTAATTCGCCATGAAATAGCACTCGGTATCGTGGCTCGACAGAAATTAATATGTTTAAAGGAGAGAGACATGTTCGGAGTGGTTTTCCCAGTTCCCCAGAGGATGGACTCAGCTGCCCCCCGTGATTCCTGTGACCCCCTGTGCTAACTGCTCATCGGTGTCCGCTATTGCACATGTGACTGCCATTGCCATTACTCCCGTGATTGTCATCCACCTTTTACCATTCGTCCGGGATTCGTGAGTAAACCTGAATTTGCACGCGCTTTAATTCGTTTTTTTCCCCGCTCACATCAGAGTGAAGCGGCCATTAAAGTTTTTAGGCCTCAACGTACCGCAGCTTCGATAGATTTCTTATGTATGTGTGCCAGAACTGTTTTATTGATCTTACCTCTATAAAATAGAGTATTTTTTAAAAATACATTTAAAAGGTAACTATTTTTCTTTGGTGTAACTTGGAAAAGACATCATGTTTTTTTTTAAATTTATTTATCTTATTGAACATAAAGGTTAAAAGAGATGAACAAAAAGGTTTGAAAACATAAGAAACCCAATATTTCATTTGATACATTTTTATTTAAAACTTTTGAGTTTTGTTTACATTTTATTTCATTAAGAGAGCTGCAAATTTCTTTAATTTTATTATTTTTGTAAATAAGTGCCTGTTCAGGACTATTTAATTTAAAGTACAGTTGTGTACTTTATTAATTTTTTTATGTAGACCATCTAATAATCAAAAGTTTAGTAGAAATCAAAAAGAGGTAAAGTAAATTGTAATATTGAATATAAAAGTTCAACAACAACCTCGGGCCCTGTCCCATAGTACTACCAACTTAAGATAAATCTAACATCGCTACAGTGGACCTGAGTTACACATGTACAGGGTTTAATCTCACTTATATTTACAGAGTGTTTCTACCTCAGTCCATGAAGCTCTGTCTCAAACATTTTTTAAATTTCTTTCACAGAAAAGAACAAAAACAAACGGCTGATCAACAACAAGAGCAGAAATCAATCAGAGCTGAAGGGTAAATTTAATAATGAGGAAACATCAACATTTCTCTGATAGACAAAGTGTTAATGTAGAGCAGAGAAGCTGATGGTGAAGCAGATAATAAGCACTCCATGATCTCCTCAGGACAGAGCTCTGACTGTTAGCTTGATTAAGTTGTTTTATGTGGTAGTTCTTGGTAAACTCTGCTCTGAACGTCTGCTCTCCACTAACACTTGGAGTCAAACATC
Source organism: Labroides dimidiatus (assembly GCA_030710495.1). Lineage (NCBI taxonomy): Eukaryota > Metazoa > Chordata > Actinopteri > Labriformes > Labridae > Labroides > Labroides dimidiatus. Next base: position 18,088,311 of record CM061165.1, on the reverse strand, counting down.
CACAACATCAACAACAGATCATTTAAATTAAAGGTAGAGAAAATATATATAAAAATAAATTAATAGAATTTAACAAGGGAAGAAAATAGTTACTATATTTCAGTGAGGAGTGCTTCGAAGTAAGTATATATTTTTGTGTTTTTTGGTCCTTTCATTATTTTACATTTTTCAGTTTAAGGAACATTTTAAATTCATTCAGAAAAACGGAGAGACTTCAAGGTCCTAAGGAGTTTATAAATAACAAATTTAAAAAGGAATTAAAATTATATCACAGCAGAATAATTAGATTAGATTTTTAATCTGTAACCAAGAGTAATATAATTTATCAATAATTAATCTGAAGCAGATTGACTTTTTATTTTCAGAGTTTATGGAAATATAATCCATGTGCTTTGTTTTTTAAATGAATCAGTGGTTTATTTGGGATTGATTGAATCTGTAGAAGTCAACACCTCCTTTAAGACTAGAAGTAAAGTTCACTGCTCTTCTTTCTCACAGACCGTTTAACTGAAGTGTTGTATTGTAGTTGTTATTCCGACTCAATCCAGGAGGTGGCGGTAATTCACCTAAACCTGAGTGCCAACCCCAGAGACAAAGAGCATTAGAGCCATGCATTGTGGGAAACAGTACACCAGGTAGACTGGTCCAATGCATGCTGAGAAATTTTCCGGTTCAGTAGAACTTCCCAAAATTTTAGTCAGACTGCCTAAATTTTGCCTACTACTTACTGAACTTCAGTCTAATCAGTTGACACTGCTGGTGTAGTAGGCAGTTTGGAAAACAGACATTGTTCCTGTCGTGGTATCAGGACATCAGTGAAGTTGGACTTGTTAGATGAAGGATTTCTCAAAGGTTCTGCTGGTCATACTTTACATGAGGGAGTGTATGAGAGAAGTATGCAGACTGATTAATATGAGAGCAGTTTTCTGTCCTGTAGCCACAGAACACTTTACAGGTGGATCTCAGTGAGTTAGAACACAGAACACACTCTCTGTATTAAGTAAAGTGAAGTTCAAATGTCTTTAAATTTTGAAGACTGTAGCTCACAGTGGATGAAAAACAGAAACAGACTCTAAAAAGAAGAAGTGCTGAATCAATACGAGTTTGACTCTTTGAACTGAAGACCTGAAATAAAACAACTAATTTACTGAGCAGATCCAGCAGACTCCTGGAGCCACACTCGGTTGATGACTTTGATTTCCTGACCGACAAGAATGAGGGTTTGTGGAGTGAAGAAGAAGCCATGTAAGAAATGATCAGAATGACAGAGATTTGAACCTCGACATTGGCAGCTCCATGAGGAAATGAGAAGAAGAAGTCTGCTCCGTGCTCGGGTAAATTCAGAACAACATACAATGGGGGAAATAAGTATTGAACACATCAACATGTTTCACAGTAAATGTATTTCCAATGAGGCCATTCAAGTGAAATTTGCACCAGACTTTAGTGTTAACTCAAAAAATCCAGACAAAAAATCTAAACATTAAAGTCCAAATGTAAATAAAGAATTGAACACACTAAGAAAAAGCAGTACTCCACAGCAAGGAAAGGGAAAGAACCATCTGAAAACCAAAACTAATTAGGAGGCAACTCTACCTCCAATCTGTGCTAATTAATGTCAGCTGGGTTAGAATGTATTGATGTGCCATAAAAGTTTTTTGTTGTTGTTTCTAAGGTGCAACACAAGAAACATCTAATGATGGTAACAGCAAAGAGCTCTCGCAAGACCATCACAACCAGATTGTTGCAAAACATGAAAATGGAATTGGCTACAGACGAATTTCACAACTCCTGAATCTTCCAGGATCTTCCAGGGGGCCTTATCTGTAAGTGGAAGCAACATCACTCCACCATCAACCAGCCACGCACAGGAGCTCCTCGCAAGATTTCTGATCAGGGAGTCAGAAGGATACTTCGAAGAGTAGCCAAAGAGCCAAAGACCACTAGGAAAGAGCTCCAGAAAGACTTGGAGGCAGCAGGTACAACTGGGACAGAAAGGACAGTAGGCAATGCTCTCCACCGCCTCTGTGCACGCTCAGCCTGCAAGACTCCACTACTGAAAAAAAGACATGTGGAAGCTCGTTTCAAGTTTGCCAAACAACATTTGGAAAAGCCAGTGGACTACTGGGAGCATGGACTCTGGTCAGATGAGACCAAAATTGAACTTTTTGGCTGTCACACAACACAGCATGTTTGGAGGAGAAATGGTACTGGACATCACCCAAATAACACCACTAACAGTGAAGTTTGGAAGTATCATGGTGTGGGGCTGTTTCTCCTCTCGTGGTACTGGCAGACTTCATATCATTGAAGGAACAACAAATGGAGCCATGTACAGAGAGAGTCTTGAGATGAGACGTGGGTGGGCCTTCCAGCAGGACAACGATCCAAAGTTTCCAGCAAAGCAAACTCTCAATTAGTTTCAGAGAAAGAAAATCAACTTGTTGGAACGGCCCAGTCAATCACCTGACTTAAACCCAAACAAACATTCGTGGAAGCATCTGAAGATCCAGATTCACAAGAAGGCCCCCTGAAGTCTTCAAGATTTAAAGACAATCCATGTAGAGGAATGGGCCAAACTCACATCTGAATACTGTGGGCGATTAGTTACTTCATACAGGAAGTGCCTTGAAGCTGTCGTTACAAACAAAGGCTTCTCCACTAAGTATTGAATTAATTTTAGATAGTGTGTTCAATACTTTTTTCCTTCTTCATTCAACTTTATTTACATTTGGACTCTAATGTTTAGATTTTTTTGTCTGGATTTTTTGAGTTAATACTAAAGTCTGGTGCAAATTTCACTTGAATGGCCTCATTGGAAATACATTTACTGTGAAAAATGTTGACGTGTTCAATACTTATTTCTCCTGTTGTAAAGCTACAACACTATTGAGTTTAACTTCATTTATAATCATCTGTACACTGAATAGGTGTGATTCGGTTTATTTACATAAGTGGAGCTTCTAAGATCAACTGACAGTATAGAATATGTTGCCTAACAGCCTCAGGGCGGGGTTGGTGGATCATCTGGTCTGTTCACTTCTCATCTGTTTTGTTGCTCCAGCAGCGTCAGACTTTTGATTCTATGAAATTAAACTGAGAAGCAGCCCATGACAGATGAGATGATCTCACAGCACTCAGACTTCTGTCCATTTATTTATTCATTGAGTTGGAACGATGCACATTAATCCACTTTGCTGCACTGAGCATCAGTGTAAATGCACCAGACTTAGCATAGATGCTAAATTTCATCTGTAGTCTCAAGGCAGGTACCTACACAACACAAACAGGTAGACTTTGAAACCTCAAGATTACAGATCATAAAACAGACAGTTAGAAAAACCTTTGGAGTGTTTCAGACTCACTAAGAGCAGCTTCATCCCTCCAGGCCCCTGAGGACAGAATCTGGTGGTGAGGGACTGTAACATGTCCTTATTCTGATCACTAAACATCACTTCATGCTTTACAAACTCTTAAACACCTTAGTTTGAAAAGCAGCCGTGGGTGGAGCACCATCAGAGCGTGTCTCAGTCACTCTGTCATATGATTAACAAAGACCCAACATCAGGACCGGATCAGAGTCAGCTGCACAAACAAACAGAGAGAAGTGGGGTCTCTGGGTCCTTTATAGATCACGTCCTTGAAGCCCTCATGGGGAAACAGGCCGGAGCCACAATGGAGCCTGCTGATCAACACTTTCTCTGTTTACAGCCCACATTTAGCTGCTGTGTGCCCACATACACAAACTGCCTGGATGAGGTTTGATCCCTCCCTTGTTCGTGTGATTTGGCTCTTTTTCCACCACTAACATGTTGGCACACGCTCACAGCCTCCTCTCTAACGTTGATGAGGAGAGTTCAGAGCTGTGTGAGGTTTAAGAAAGATTTGAAACAGATGAAAGTTCTCCGTCCATTATCTTTACTGCTGCTCCAGGTTAGAACAAGGATCAGATGAACTGTTGTTCTGTGATCAGAGTTTAAAGACTGTAAAATAATTATGTGTAAGGACTTAAACAGAAACAGAAACAAAGACTGCTCACTCTGCTGCTAAACCTGTTTAAGAGTTCAGTTATGGTCTCCGTCATCTCTTTCAGCTTCGTTTTCTGTGGGGGAAAACCACCAGGGTCACTGGTGGGAAGAGTCGGGGTCACTCATGGTGTTGTGTCCAGGTTTCTCCTGGTCAGGGTCTGAAGAAGATGAAGAAGCAGAGGAAAAACCTCTTCCTTCTTTAAATAGATTAAATAATGAATTATTATCTCAGCGTCACAGCTGTTAGGATGGAGCCAACCTCCATCATTTTAATCATTCAGCCTGTTATTTACGTCACACAGCTCATCTTTATTATTATTGTTATTTATCTCAGTCTAAAAGGTAACAAACTCAATTCAAAGCTGCTTTATTTTCCTCTGAGGTGGAAACAAACAGACACACGGTGAAAACTTCAACATCAGGTCATTTCTTCTGGGAAGGATCTGGACTTTCATAGATTTACATATATTTGGGTATATTTGAAAGCCTCAGCCCTCTGCTCTGCTCTGATCAGAAACAAACGTTCATTGTATAAAAACATGTGACAGTAAAGTGAATTCTAGCAGAGTGTTCAGAAGCTGCTGTAGCAAACAGACAGAATGTTAAACTGAAGTTGTTCTAATGAAGCTCAGGAGCCTAAACTGAAGAGTTCTTCCTGTTCTGGAGTAAAATGGGACTTTCCTCAGTTCACTAAAGTGAAGGAAACTGATGTGTGAATTCATCACATAATAAACAGTGAAATAAAATACGTTTAAATGAACTTTGATGTGATCATCAGTCAGCAGCAGATTTACAGAGTGTTTCATGTCAGCAGCAGCAGTGTGTAACTGGTTCATACAGAATTAAGACCTAAAACTTTTCATATGGTAACAAAATGTGATTTTTATAAATCAGTGTGAAGGTTTTACAGGAGTGTTTCAGTAGGTGAAGGATCTGAGGTGATCTGCTTTTTGTCTTTTGTTTGTTTGAACTGTGTGAAGTGTTTTGAAAAACAAAAAAACTCTAAGTTTTCATTTTCACAGCACACACACACACACACCCATAGCAGACTGTTATTCTTGGTATGACGAACTGGTTTCAGCTCACAGCTCTGTGCCAACCACAGATATCCGGGTCTGATTTGAACGGAGCTCCCCTGCCCCGGCTGTGACTGAACATGAGATGTTTTCGCCTGTTTGCAGTGTCAGACTCCTCCCTCCTCCACTGATCAAAAATTTAATTCCTGGTTTTTGTGGTGTTGGCAGAGCAGCCTCTAAATTCACAGACTTCAAACATGTTTAAACCAGTCTAAGGAATCAGCTCTCTGGTATTTTTCTCTCTCAGCTGTGAAGGAACTCTAACACGGTGAGCTTGTGATGATGTCTTTAATGTCTTCATGGTGTTTTAACGTCTTCTTCTTTAGTTTCTGAGGAACAGGTGAGAGCAAAGGCTCATGGAGCTGTCAGAGGACATGTTCTAAAGTCTGTTTGCTCAATCAGGCTCGATAACTTGTTACATGGACGTTCTGTATGACACAGCGGTCGTGCTAATGTAGTTACTAACAGTGTTTTGGTGGTGTATTTATCTGCGAGGTTTTACAACATGTCCACCTTCAAAATAAAGGCTTTGAGTCTTTTGTACGTCGGAACGTTGTGCCGAACGGAAGAAAGACAATAGTTTCCTCATGTGATTTAACATAGAATACGCTGTAATTTAAGTCCTTCTTGTGGTTTGCTGGATTAAATAAACGTCGATACCCAATATCAAGATGACTGATTGTTTTCTGGCTTCATTTAAGTCTGTTACTTCACTCGAATTTTTTTTTGTTTATTTTATTTAATTACATAGAAAACCCATCGCGATCTGAATCTCTTTTGAAAGTGTGACCTGGTCAAGGGATCAGCAGCACACGTCATAGTACAAAGATTGTTTCAAGAATTGAAGTTAAGACAAACACATGAGAATAAATCAGATCAAGTAAAAAAGTGAATTACAAATGTGAAATGTGCTACAACAGACAGATGATCCTTTTTTTTTAATTATTATTTATTTATTTATTTCGGTCACGTCAGCACACTTATACAACATCACACATTGTCAATAGTTGATCAAATTGTACATGTCCGAAAGGGAAGACGGGAGAAGCAGAACTTATCTAGTCCCGTCCCCATTTCCTCAATATTTAGTCTCCTCTTTTCCACATAATGTTCCTGACCATGAAATGATTTGTTTGATAAGTTCTTCAGACACTAATCTATAACCTCTGATAAATATGAACCTCGTAGATAAATACAACACCAAAACATTGAGTTAAATCGTGTCATATTTGTTCGTTTAAATTTACTGCGGTGACATCAAGCGCACTGCTGTTGCTCCACCTTCGCTGAATGCATGCGCGCTCCCGCGGCCAGGGGAAACGATTTCTGTTCGTGATAACTACATCAGCACGACTCAGGGTCTGATGTGAACGGAGCTCTTCTCCTCAGTCAGGTTTTCCTCCAGCTGTCTGAACATCAACAGGTCTGTTTGTAATCATGTCCTCATGTTGTTCTCATGTCTTCCTCTCTAAGTGTTTGGAGGTCGTGTCTTTGTGTCGTCTTCAGCTCTTTTCTTTTCACGTCTTTTCTTCCTCCTTTATTTGAACATGTTTGATAAGTTGGAGCAAAGGCTCATGGGTCTGTCAGTGTAGAAAATGTAGAGTCTGTTGGTCTCATTATTATCTATATGTTATATTTGACTGCAGCATCTCTTTGTTTACATGTTGCCTCTGGTCTCTGAGTCTTGAGTGAGTGAAGGAAGTCAAACAGGTTCTACAGGGCTGCATGTGGTTACAGAGAACTCAACACGCCCACTGAGCTCCAGTTTACAGGAAATCACGTGGTTCTCCACTGAGCGGGAGGGGCGGTTGGAGGGGAATTCCTGTTAGTCTCCACTTGTTATAAAAAGTAGATCAAACTACATCAGACTCTAAGAAATGATTTTAAGTCCAGTTGTCTTTCAGACTTTTACAGTTTTTCCTGATTGTTTAAACACATTTTCTGAAAGCACGCCTCACACTCTCAGAACTCTACACATAAAGTCACAGAAACTCATCACTGCAGTTCCACACAGCTCTGAAATGTTGGCTGTGGCTGGTGGACCAGTGATGTCATAGCGGTGTGTTGAAGTCTGTCCCATTTCAAAGGATCCTCCAAACTGCAGCTGATGTGGTCCACAAATCTGGTCTATTTTTTGGATCCGGTTGCTGTGTCCAAACAAGTCCTTCAGAGGCCGCAAAGGCCACCTAATCATAGTCCTAAACCAAGTTCTTCACTCAGTCAACATGTTTAACCTGACATCATGCTAATTTATGACGTATGCTAATACATTAGCGGCCTCACGTGGTTTTTCAGTTCCCCTGAAGTTTAACGTATCTGGTGTTGGATGTTCAAATGAGTATAAACCAACACTTCCATTTAAAAGTCATATCCACACCACTTGATGTGGCCATGGTGCAGTTTTCCCTCTTCTTTTTCAGGACTGAGCAGCAGTGTGCAAAGGATCTTGGGATGTGGGAGGCTGTGAAGGATAGTATCGGTGCGTCCTCCAAAAAGAGGGAAAAGAAGGCTGCATCTGAAGGAGCCTTTGAATCTGGACACAGCTACAGGATCCTTCATAGCCTCACATATCCCATGATTCATTGCATGTAAGTGCTGAAGATGATGGAAACGGCCAAACTCCAGGAGGACTCCTGTTTCTATGTGACCTTAGTAATGTAAGCCTGAGGGACAAACAGGAAACGCTCCGTAGACCGACCTTTGACCTTCTCTCTCTCTTTCTGTCTGTCCTGTGACAGGGTGAAGATGGTCTCCAGGTTCTCCAGGTTCTCCAGGTTCTCCAGGTTCTCCTGGTTCCTGCTGCTCATGGCGCTGAGCTGCTGTGTCTGTGGTTGGTTTCCAGCTTCACTTTATTGTCCACAAAGAGAAAAGAGGAGATCCACTTTGAGACTGAGTGACAGACTTCAACACTTCATTAGAAAATGGAAAGACTCACATGTTCAGTGTTTTGATGCTCCTCTCTCTCTCTCTCTCTCTCTCTCTCTCTCTCTCTCTCTCTCTCTCTCTCTCTCTCTCTCTCTCTCCTCTACAGGATTAGAGCTGAACGTGGCTCACAGATCCTATCAGGCAGAGGAGAAGCAGAACGTCACCCTGGACTGGACCTTCAGACCAAAACCTGACCCCTCTCTGAAACGACTCTTTATCCTCTGTGACGTGATCACCATCAACAGGAAAAACCCAGATCTGTTTCATCTCAGTGATGGAGTTGTGATCCCTCTGAAGGATGGAGAGTTTTCAGGAAGAGTCCAGTGTGACAAAGACGTCCTCAAAGAGGGACGGATCAGACTTCATGTGTCCTCACTCAGGACTGAAGACTCAGGACGGTACTGGTGTGAGGTGAAATCTGAATATGGGGTCAACTTGGACAGATGTGAGCTGAATGTAACTGGTGAGTAAAGTCAGTGGAAGTTTTTGTAGTCAAAGAAAAATAAAGTCAGTTCAGGTTCAGATCTGAGCGGCTAACATTTGACAGGACGAGTCCAGTGAGACAAAGACGTCCTCAGAGAGGAAAAAGAAGAACCTGAGAGAAAAGTCATGTTTTGATTTCCTGTTGAGGACTTTTGATGGTTTATCTCCACTGAAGGACTTTTTCTTTCCATGACTGACTCCAATCTGTTGGTCTCTCTACAGCAGCCAGGACTCAGACCCACTCTGAGACTGGACCAACCAGGACTCAGACCCACTCTGAGACTAGACCAGAGGAACCAGACTCAGGGGGTCGAGGATGGATCGGTCTCTACTGTGCACTGGGACTGACAGCAGCAGCATCAGCAGTTGTGGGTTTGATTGTTTTTTGTGTTTCAAAAATTCTCCCTCGCCCGAAAAACCTTCACATCAAGTGTAAAGAGACAGACTCTGATGAATCTTCAGATCAGCTCAGGAGGGACAAACAGCAGCTCTGTAGTGTTCCTATCCCTGACTGATCCTAAACCTTCATCCATCCTCTGTCCCTCTTACCCTGTTCAGGGTGACTGGAGTCTATCCCAGCTGACTTAGGGTGAGAGGCGGGGTTCACTCTGGACTGGTCTCTGGCCAATCACAGGGCTGACACACACAGACAGACAACCTTTCACACACTCACACCTACAGACAGTTTAGAATCCCCAGTTGACCTGATGATCATGGTTTTGGGCTGGAATCATAAATATGTTTATTATAAATCCATCTGCCACAACAGGCTACACGGTGGTGCAGTGGTTAGCACTGTAGCCTCTCAGAAAGAACTTTCCTGGTTCAATTCCCCATCCAGATCAGGCATGGAGTCTGTCCAGCAACATGCTGAGCGATCTGATTGGTCACTGAGTGTGTGAACAGATGTTAGTCCTGAGGTAGACTGGAGACCTGAGCAGGGTGGACCCCACCTTGAGCCCAATGACAGCTGGGATTGTCTCCAGCCCCTCTGCACCTCTGGAGGAGGAAACTGGGAAAGATAATGGATGGATACTTGAACACACACACACACACACACACACACACACACACACACACACACACACACACACACACACACACACACACACACTCTCTCTTTTATATTTACAGAGTGTTTCTGACTGTTAGCTTGGTTTAGTTTTTGGTGGTAGTTCTGGGTAAACTCTGCTCTGAATGTCTCCTCCCTTTAAATAACTTCAAAATTCAGACCCAGTTCAGTGTGAGCTGAAAGAGAAATGATCTATTCAAACCCAAACTGTTTTTAGAATCAGCCTTTGAATATATAAATACATGTTTATATGTGGTTTGAGGTGTTTATGTAGCCAGCCTCTAGTGGTGAATCCATGAAGTGCAGTTTGTAACAGATGAGGTGTGCTGTCGTGTTGGTCATGAGTTTGTCTCTCTGGATGTTTGAATCTTTTTAACTTTTCATTTTTCTCTCTTCATCCTCCTGAATGTTCTTTATGAGGAGAGTTCCACGACTCAGAGGCCCCGTTTACACGACGTCACACGAAAACAAAAAGAAACAGAAAAAAATCTGTTTACACAGAAACACTGAAGGGCTAAAAACGCTGTAGTGTGCATGTCAGGCCTGTAGGAGGAGATATAACTGTAGAGTCTTTCAGTAGCTCTCCACTGAAGTCGAGGTGGGCTGATCATCAGTGTTTAAATGTGTTTCATCTGAGAGCAGAAGTGGAGCAACAGATGAACATTTTGTTAAAGGCAGTCAGCAGATTCAGCAGCACAACAACAACCCAGAAGTCCACCACTGATCAGTCGTTGTCGTCCGGTTCGTGCATGAGTTAAAAGGTCCAACAAGGAAAGTGGAACACACAAAGTGGAACACACAAAGTGGAGCGTGACGTCATCGTGACGCCGCTGAAAACTCCAGTTTGCTGTTGTGGTTATTGTGGCTGCAGCGTATCAGAAAAATTCCACTCTGGAGGGCGTTTATAAAAATTTGTGTTTTAGATCGGCTACAACACAGTTTCTGTGTAAACAAGAGTCTGAAACACAACAATACTTCAGAGTTTCATCCTCAAACTGTTGTCGTGTAAACGGGTCCTGAGACTCATGAGTCTGAAATTTGAATTCTTGTTCGTATAAACTTTGATGAAAAAGTGTTTAAAGTTCCCTTTGCTCTGCAGTCAAACTGTTTTCACTGTTTGTTGTTTTTGTTATAAATGATTATTTTTTTATATCATTTCTATATTTTTCTAAGTCAACTCAGAGTTTCTTCCTCTTCATGTTCTGTATTTTATTTATTTTATTGTTATTATGAGACAGATGCAAACTTCACTGTAAATGTTGTGATGTGAATAAGAAAGACCTGAATAAACAGACACTTTAGCTGTGAGTCACATGACCACAGAGGAGCATCTTTTTCCTCTTAAAGATGAGAATAAATATGATCTTCTTCTCCTGCTTTAAAAGTGTGTGTGTGTGTGTGTGTGTGTGTGTCACATTGATTGTTGTTTACACATGTTTAACACACATTTAATTCAATCAGGGACTAAAACAACACAGAAACGACTCCAAAGCGACTCAAACTTCACTGATTTTTCATATTTTTTGATTTGCTGGATGATAAACATTCAGAATCTCTGAATTTCATAAATTTATATCTTAATTTTTTTTAAATACAAAAGCCTATATTCAGCTTGTTGTGAGAGTTTGATCACATGGCGCCCTCTAGTGACAGAAACTCACCACTGCAGCTCCACACAGCTCTGAAATGTTGAGTGTGTTCAGTTTGTACTCTGTGTTTTAATGACTGACTGACCTTTGGGGTGTAAGTGTGTGTGTGTGTGTGTCCTGTGACAGGGTGAAGATGGTCTCCTGGTTCTCCAGGTTCTCCTGGTTCTCCAGGTTCTCCAGGTTCTCCAGGTTCTCCTGGTTCCTGCTGCTCATGGCGCTGAGCTGCTGTGTCTGTGGTTGGTTTCCAGCTTCACTTTATTGTCCACAAAGAGAAAAGAGGAGATCCACTTTGAGACTGAGTGACAGACTTCAACACTTCATTAGAAAATGGAAAGACTCACATGTTCAGTGTTTTGATGCTCCTCTCTCTCTCTCTCTCTCTCTCTCTCTCTCTCTCTCTCTCTCCTCTACAGGATTAGAGCTGAACGTGACTCACAGATCCTATCAGGCAGAGGAGAAGCAGAACGTCACCCTGGACTGGACCTTCAGACCAGAACCTGACCCCTCTCTGAAAGGACTCTTTATCTTCTGTGACGTGATCACCATCAACAGAACAAACCCAGTCCTGTTCCCTCTGAAGGACGAAGAGTTTTCAGGACGAGTCCAGTGAGACAAAGACGTCCTCAGAGAGGAAAAAGAAGAACCTGAGAGAAAAGTCATGTTTTGATTTCCTGTTGAGGACTTTTGATGGTTTATCTCCACTGAATGACTTTTTCTTTCCATGACTGACTCCAATCTGTTGGTCTCTCTACAGCAGCCAGGACTCAGACCCACTCTGAGACTGGACCAACCAGGACTCAGACCCACTCTGACACTGGACCAGAGGAACCAGACTCAGGGGGTCGAGGAAGGATCGGTCTCTACTGTGCACTGGGACTGACAGCAGCTGTGGTGTTTTTTGTGTTTTAATAATTTACTCTCTCCTGAAAAAACTTCACACTAAGTGTGAAGAGACAGACTCTGATAAGGAGGAGGACAAACAGCAGCTCTGTAGTGTTCCTATCCCTGACTGATCCTAAACCTTCATCCATCCTCTGTCCCTCTTACCCTGTTCAGGGTGTCTGGAGTCTATCCCAGCTGTCTTAGGGTGGGAGGCGGGGTTAACCCTGGACTGATCTCCAGCCAATCACAGGGCTGACACACAGAGACAGACAACCTGGCCTTATATATATATATATATATATATATATACATACATATATATATATATATATATATATACATACATATATATATATATATATATACATACATATATATATATATATATATATATATATATATATATATATATATACATACATATATATATATATATATATATATATATATATATATATATACATACATATATATATATATATATATATACATACATATATACACACACACATATATACATACATATATATAATATAGATAGTGTGTGTGTGTGTGTGTGTGTCCTGTGACAGGGTGAAGATGGCCTCCTGGTTCCTGCTGCAATATGTCTGCCAACCAATTTGAAGTGATCATTTTCTTTTTTTTATGAACAATAAAATGTTTCAGTTGTATCGTTTCATTTGTTGTATTTGCACGTTTCAAACAATTTGGTGGTTTCACTGTTGTGGGAGCTCTCTGCCTTTCCATGTACTGGTGTGGAATGCCAAAGCCTTCAGTTAATGGCTTTGGGTTTGTCTCACTGCGGCCCACTTCACCCTGTGTGTTCATCAAATAAGGACCTCAGAATGTAAACAACCTGCTGCTGGTGAGGAAGTGACGGATCACGTTCCGCCATGACTTCAGGCGCTGTTCGTATTAGACTGGGTCAAGCATTGATTAGCATTAGCATGCTACAGGCTACAAGCTGCTCACAGCTGATCTCAGGGCTAACACGACCACGTTTACACACAGGAAGAACAAAAACGGTCAAAACATCACGGCAGACGTAACCAGTTTGGTTTTCACGTCAAAAATGAAATATAAAAAGTAATAATGAGCTAAAAATACAAACAGATATAGAAAGAGGAACAAGTAGGAAAAAAAAGGAAGAGAGCTGCTGCAACAGGAAGCCACTCAGGCGGCGCCTCGCAACAAAAAAGATCTGAATCAAGATAAAAAGATCTTAGAGAAGAATTCTTGGAATAATGTGAGAAATAAACAAACACTGAACAGGATCAAGTTTATAACATTCAGCATTTTAATCCTTTACTTCAAAATATCAAAACAATCTTTCAATCATTAACTCAGCTTTATAACACATGACACCATGAAGCTTCAAGGTTTGAATACTCAGATAATAAACATGTCACTTAGATGAAAAATACCACAACATGTAACAGAAATGGATAAATACAACAAATGCATGAAGAAAACATAAACATGGATTTCTTAAGGATCCTTTCCATCATGTGTTTACCATCACTTTTAGTCCAAAAACAACGACACAAAGTCATTCAAAAAAACAAAGAAACCGTGTTCAGGTCGAGGTCCATGAGGTAGAGGCGAAAAACCATCAGGGAAAAAAATCATAAAACCCTCTGGAAAAAAAGTCCTCTAAAACTCCAGGACCAAAACCTGAACACTGAGGTCATGTTGAGGTCAGTGTGAGGTCATTGTGAGGTCAGTGTGAGGTCAGTGTGAGGTCTGATCTTTGTGCAGGTACGTCCTGAAGTTGGACCCCTGAGTGTGACCTTCAGGTTGAAGGCCGAGCAGGCAGCAGATTTGTCCTCGTACAGCCTCAGGGACTCTGCAGATTAACAGAGAATAAAACAGGGAGAGGAAATGTCAGCATTAAAAAATCTCGACTCAACTGTCGAACAAAGTTAGAACAGAGTTTGTGTTCTCCAACATCAGAACTGTGTTCTCACCTGCAGCTAAGTGTGAACAGCATCAGCAGGTGATGGAGGAACCAGTACCGTCTTCTAACTCTGCATTGGACTGAGGACAACTCCAGGCAGGTTTAGCACCACAGGAAGCACACAGACCTACGAGGTCAGTATGAGGTCAGTGTGAGGTCTTATCTATGTGCAGGAACGTCCTGAAGTTGGACCCCTGAGTTTGAACTCCAGGTTGAAGGCCGAGCAGGCAGCAGATCTTTCTTTGTTCAGCCTCAGGGACTCTGCAGGTCAACAGAGAATAAAACAGGGAGAGGAAATGTCAGCATTCAGGAATCTGGACTCAACTGAGGAACAAAGTTAGAACAGAGTTTATGTTCTCTAACATCAGGACTCTGTGCTCACCTGCAGCTTAGAGTGAACAGCATCAGCAGCCTCAGCAGGTGATGGAGGAACCAGGACCATCTTCCAACTCTGGATAGGACAGGACGACTCAATGCGGGTTTAGCACCACAAGAAGCACACAGAGCTATGAGGTCAGTGTGAGGGAGGCCACTGCAACAGCCAGCAATTAACACATCTTTAGTCCATGGAGCAGATCTCAGTACAGGTACATCCTTGAGTTGAGCCCTTGATCCCTGTGCAGGTACAACCTAAATTTGGATCCCTGAGTGTGAACTCCAGGTTGAAGGCCGAGCAGGAAGCAGATCTGTCCTCGTTCAGCCTCAGGGACTCTGCAGGTCAACAGAGAATAAAACAGGGAGAGGAAATGTCAGCATTAAAAAATCTGGACTCAACTGAGGAACAAAGTTAGAACGCAGTTTATGTTCTCCAAGATCAGAACTGTGTTCTCACCTGCAGCTCAGTGTGAACAGCATCAGCAGGTGATGGAGGAACCAGGACCATCTAACTCTGAAAAAGACTTTGGATGACTCCCGGCAGGTTCAGCACCACAAGAAGCACACAGAGCTATGAGGTCAGTGTGAGGTCAGTGTGAGGGAGGCCACTGCAACAGCCAGCAATGAACACATCTTTAGTCCATGGAGCAGATCTCACTACAGGTACATCTTTGAGTGGACCCTTGATCCCTGTGCAGGTACGTCCTAAATTTGGATCCCTGAGTGTGAACTCCAGGTTGAAGGCCGAGCAGGAAGCAGATCTTTCTTTGTTCAGCCTCAGGGACTCTGCAGGTCAACAGAGAATCAAACGGGAAGAGGAAATGTCAGCATTCAGAAATCTGGACTCAACTGAGAAAAGTTAGAACAGAGTTTGTGTTCTCCAACATCAGAACTGTGTTCTCACCTGCAGCTAAGTGTGAACAGCATCAGCAGGTGATGGAGGAACCAGGACAGTCTTCCAACTCTGGATAGGACAGGACGACTCCAGGCAGGTTTAGCACCACAAGAAGCACACAGAGCTATGAGGTTACTGTGAGGTCAGTGTGAGGGAGGCCACTGCAACAGCCAGCAATGAACACATCTTTAGTCCATGGAGCAGATCTCACTACAGGTACATCCTTGAGTTGAGCCCTTGATCCCTGTGCAGGTACGTCCTAAATTTGGATCCCTGAGTGTGAACTCCAGGTTGAAGGCCGAGCAGGAAGCAGATCTTCCCACGTTCAGCCTCAGGGACTCTGCAGGTCAACAGAGAATCAAACGGGAAGAGGAAATGTCAGCATTAAAAAATCTGGACTCAACTGACGAAGAAAGTTAGAACACAGTTTATGTTCTCCAACATCAGGACTGTGTTCTCACCTGCAGATCAGTGTGAAGAGCATCAGCAGCATCAGCAGGTGATGGAGGAACCAGGACAGTCTTCTCCCTCTGGATAGGGCTGAGGACGACTCCAGGCAGGTTCAGCAACACAGGAAGCACACAGCCTGAGAACAGAGATACACTTTCCTCTGATTCACCGTCCTGGGTAACGGAACAAGTAAAATCTGCAGCTGTGAATCAGACAGATTGGTTCCTGGAACCGTAAGGTCCAGATTCTTTAAGGTGTTTACAACATTAGCATTTAGCGTCTTCTCACCTTCAGTCTGGATGAAGAGGAGCAGGAACAGATCCTCCGTCTGACACTGCTGCTGATCACCTCCTGAGGTTTGGAGAGAAGAAGCAGAGACGCAAGCGCACCCAGAGACAATCCCTCTGATTGACACACATCAGGTCCAGGACTCAAATACACAAATACAGGGACACAAAGGTAAAAAAAAAAAAAACGATCATATAAATAAAAGGATAAAAAAAAAAATCAAATGAAGTAGTTTACATTCAAATTCATTTAGGTTACAATCTGAGAAAAAATAAATAAAATCCTGATCCAGATCAGCCTCTGTCCTGAGGAAGTGACTTGATGATGAAGCGGTGAAGGTCCTGGTAGGTGCTGTTGGTTTTGTTGTCCTCCCGTTTTCCTTTGATTTTTTTTTTTTTTTTTTATGGGGGACTTTGTTCCCTTCAGTCGTTTCCTTTGAATGTCTTTGTGAATTTTGTTCCTTTCAGTGGTTTCCTTTGAATCTCTTTGTGAACTCTGTTCCGTTCATCGGTTCCTCATCCAAGACAGACAGTTTAATTGATCGTTACAAGATTGATTTTTTTGTTCATGAACTTTGGGAAAGTTTGGAACCACGTCTTGTTGTTTTGTTCATGAACTTTGGGAAAGTTTAGAACCACGTTTTGTTGTTTTGTTCATGAACTTTGGGAAAGTTTGGAACCACGTTTTGTTGTTTCGTTCATGAACTTTGTTAAAGTTTAGAACCACGTTTTGTTGTTTTGTTAATGAACTTTGTTAAAGTTTAGAACCACGTTTTGTTGTTTTGTTCATGAACTTTGGGAAAGTTTAGAACCACGTTTTGTTGTTTTGTTAATGAACTTTGTTAAAGTTTAGAACCACGTTTTGTTGTTTTGTTCATGAACTTTGGGAAAGTTTAGAACCACGTTTTGTTGTTTTGTTCATGAACTTTGGGAAAGTTTAGAACCACGTTTTGTTGTTTTGTTAATGAACTTTGTTAAAGTTTAGAACCACGTTTTGTTGTTTTGTTCATGAACTTTGGGAAAGTTTAGAACCACGTTTTGTTGATGAGCTCTAGTTTATTGAAAACACTTTATGAATGTCTCACCTCGTTTTCTTTAAATCCATTGTTTCTTTATGATTGTTGTGTTGTTACACAGAGAACACGTTTAACCCTTTGTTTCATTTCCAAGAAACCCTTTTGTGAACCTTGACCTTTCATCATGTCAGTTTTTGTGCTCATTTTAGAGACCAGCTGTCGAGCTTTAATGTCACAGATCCCCTGAACCTTGTTGGTGGTTTTGATCAGTTTTTTCTGACACACAGATGTTTGGTTTTGTTTAAACCCCCATGGTGGACTCTGTTGGTGTGTTGTTGAGTACTGAGAGGACCTTATTACCCAGTATATGTTTCTTTGAAACCATCTCTGCTGTGAAAGCTGGATGCTTGTTAAGGTGTTTGTGTTTTCAGACCCTTTGTTGACCCACCTTTAGAAGACCCCCCCCCCCCATCCCTACAGGTGGAGGTGGAGGTGCTCAGTATCAGAGCTGACGTCTCACAGATGAAATCTAGTGGCTGCGGTCACAAGGTCCTGAAGTCCCCTTCTTCTTGGTTGATCTTTCACCTCTTACCTGTTCACATTAAAATCAAATGATTTCTATCAAAGTGAACTCTGAGATTATATAATGAGGCACATTGAGGTCCAATACAGGTCAAATACAGGTCAAAGAGAGGTCAAAGAGAAACCATGCCAATCAACAAATTCACCACTAGACCGAACAACAACACATACTGAACACACTACTTGCTGTGTGTGTGTGTGTGTGTGTGTGTGTTTGGTTGTGAATAATGGAAAAAACCAGAAGACATCTTCTCACCTTCAGTCTGGATGAAGAGGAGCAGGAACAGATCCTCCCTCTGACACTGCTGCTGATCACCTCCTGAGGTTTGGAGAGAAGAAACAGAGACACAAGCGCACCCAGAGACAATCCCTCTGACTGACACACATCAGGTCCAGGACTCAAATACAAATATACAGGGACACAAAGTTTAAAATAAATAAATAAACAAATAAGATTGAATGAATTAATGAAAAAAAAAAACATTTTAAGATTGTGTTTCATTCAAATTCACTCATGTTACAATCTGAGAAATAAGAAAATACAAACCATCCTGATCCAAACTAGCCTCTGTCCTGATGAAGCGATTCAATGATGATCCTGTTTGGTGTTGTTCAGTTGTCTCCTTTGAATCCCTCTGTAAACTTTTTTCCCATTCCATCGTCTCCTTTGAGTCCCTCAGTGAACTCAAGTCTTGTTAAGTCATCTCCTTCGGGCTCTCAGTAAACTTGGTTGCATTTCGTCGTCTTCTTTGAGGCTCTCAGTAAACCAGGTTCCCTTCCGTTGTCTTCATCGATTCTCTCAGTAAACTTGGTTCTGTCGTCTTCTCCAAGGCTCTCAGTAAACGTGGTTCTTGTTCAGTTATCTCCTTTGAGTCTCTTCTTTAACTTCTTTCCGTTCCATCATATCCCTTGTTCAGTCTATGAACTTCTGTTCTGTTGTCTCCTTTGAGTATCTCTCAGCGGACTTTGTTCCCCATCCATTGTCTCCTCCAAGTCTCTCAGTGACCTTAGTTCCTTGTTCAGTCGTCTTCTCATTCAAGTAACCTCGAACTCCATTTTAAGTCTCTCAGTGAACTCTGTTCTTGTTCAGTCTTCTTGGAGTCTCTTCTTTAACTTTGTTCCATTCGAGTCAATCCATGAACTTGGCTTCTTGTCAATTGTTTCTGTTGAGTCACTCCATAAACTTGGTCCAGTTCAGTTATCTTCTTCAAGGCTCTCATTGAATTCGGTTCTCATTCAGTCATCTCCTTCAAGTCTCTCCGTGAACTGCATTCCCAGTCAGTCGTCTCCTTCTAGTCCTTCTGTTAACTCAGTTCCCAATCTGTTGTTTCCTTAGCGTATCTCTGTAAAATGATTTCCTGTTCCATGATCTCCTTCTTATTCCTCTGTGAACTCAGTTCCTATTCAGTTATCTCCTTCTGGTCTATCCGATAACTTGGTTACTGTTCAGTCATCTCCTGTGAGTCTCTCCCTGAACTCAGTTCCCCTTTCAGTTTCCTCCTTTGAGTCTCTCCATGAACTTCACTCCATTCCATCAGATCCTTCGAGTGAACATGGTTCTTGGTCAGAAGTCTCCTCGGAGTCAAGAACCTTGTTTCCCTTCTGTCATCTCTTGACTCTCTCCGAGGAACATGGTTCCCCATCAGTCATCTCCTTCAAATCTCTTGGTTCTTGTTCAGAAGTCTCCGCTGAATCTCTCTCAGGGGATTTTGTTCACCATCCGTCATCTTCTCAAGACTCAGTGAACCCTGTTGTTCTTCAGTAATCTCATTAGTTTCAGCAGTTTTCCTTCAGTTTCACTCAGATTCCAATCTGAAAAACCACAAACCATACTTACCCAAATTTACACCTGTCCTGATGAAGTGGTGAAGGTCCTGCTAACCCTGTTGTTGATTTTGTTTTCATCTGTACAGTTTTCCTTTGATTTACATTTTGGTGAACTTTGTTCCTGTTCAGTCGTTTCCTTTGAATCTCTTAGTGAACTCCTTTCCCGTTCAGTTATTTCCTTTAAATCCCTTTGTGAACTTTGTTCCTTTTCAGTCATTTCTGTTTAATCTTTTGGTGAACTTTGTTCCTGTTCAGTCATGTCCTTTGAGTCCTTCCAGAAACTTTGTTCTCATTAAGTCATCTCCTTCAAGTTTCTCAGTGAATTGTTTCCTTTGAATTCCATTGTGAGCATTGCTCCTTTTCAGTTGTTTCCTTTCAATCCATTTGTGAATTTCTTGTGAATATTGTTCTTGTTCAGTGGTTTCCTTTGAACACCTTTGTGAACTCCTTTCCTGTTCAGACGTTTCCCTTTGAATCTCTGTAAATTTCTTTCCTGATCAGTTGTTTCCCTTGAATTCCTTTGTGAATATTGCTCTTGTTCAGTAATTTCCTTTCAATACCTTTGTGAACTACTTTCTAGTTCAGAAGTTTCCTTTGAATCTCTTTGTTATTTTTTTTCCTGTTCAGTTGTTTTCTTTAAATGACTTTGTGAACATTGTTCCTTTCCAGTCATGTTCTGTGAATCTTTTCGTGAACTCTATTCCCGTTCAGTTGTGTCTTTTGAGTCCTTCCAGAAATTGGTTCTCATTCATTTGTCTCCTTCAAGTTTCTCAGTAAACTTGGTTCTTCTTCAGTCATCTCAGTAGTTTCAATAGTTTCCTTCGACTTTAAACTGGTTCCAAGCTTAGAAACCAAAAACAATACTTACCCAGATCTATAAATATCCAGATGAAGTGGTGAAGATCCTGATTGGTGTTGTTTGTTTTGTTTCCTTAATCAGTCGTTTCCTTTGAACACTTTCTTGATCATTCATTTTCTTTAAATTCCTTGGTGAATACTGCTCTTGTTCAGACGTTTCCTTTGAATCCCTTTGTGAACTCCTTTCCCACTCAGACAATTCCTCTGAATTCCTTTGTCAGCATTGCTCCTTTTTGGTCGTTTCCTTTCAATCCCTTTGTGAGTATTGCTCATGTTCAGTCGTTTCCTTTAAATCCCTTTGTGAAGTCTTTCCTGTTCATTTGTTTCCTCTGAATCCTTGTGAATTTCTTTCCCGTTCAGACATTTCCTTTAAAACCCTTTTGAACTCTTTTCCCATTCAGACGTTTCCTTTTCCGTTTCCCTTTGTGAACACTTTCCATTTTATTTCCTTTAAACTCCTTGATGAATATTGTTCTTGTTCAGTTGTTTCTTTTGAATTCCTTTGTGAACTAAGTTCCCATTCAGTCATTTCCTTTGAATCACTTTGTGAACTCCTTTTCTGTTCGGTTGTTTCCTTTGAATCACTTTGTGAGCATTGCTTTTGTTGTCATCTCCTTTGAATCCCTTTTTTAAATTTTGTTCCCTTCAGTCGTTTCCTTTGAATCCCCTTGTGAACGTTTCCCTTCAGTTGTTTCCTTTAAATCTCTTTTTCAGCTTTGTTCCTTTCAGTCATTCCCTTTGAATCCTTTTGTTTGGTCATCCAAACAATGTTTTTTTAGAGTTTGTTTTGTGAGCTTGATGTTTTTTTCGTGAACTTTTGTTTTGTTTTGTTGACGAGCTCTTGTTCATTGAAAACACTTTATGAAGCTCTCAGTTGATTTTCTTTGTGTGAACACCTTTTTTTTCCTCCATTTCATTTGTTTCTTTATGATTGCTGTGTTGATACACAGAGGACACATCAAAAACCTTTGTCATTTCATTTCCCAGAAACCCGTTTATGAACCTTGACCTTCCATCATGTCAGTTTTCGTGCTCACATTTAAGACCAGCAGTCAAGTTTCATTGTCATAGATCCCCTGAACCTTGTTGGTGGTTTTGTTCAGTTTTTCCAGACACACAGATGTTTGGTTTTGTTTAACCCCCATGGTGGACTCTGTTGGTGTGTTGTTGAGGACTGAGAAGACCTTATAACCCAGTATGCGTTTCTTTGAAACCATCTTTGCTGTGAAAGCTGGATGCCTATAAAGGTGTTTGTGTTGGCAGGTTCACCTTTAGAAAACGCTCCTCCCCTCAGTGATCCAGGT
This sequence comes from Labroides dimidiatus, assembly GCA_030710495.1. Classification (NCBI taxonomy): domain Eukaryota; kingdom Metazoa; phylum Chordata; class Actinopteri; order Labriformes; family Labridae; genus Labroides; species Labroides dimidiatus. Next base: position 18,066,645 of record CM061165.1, on the reverse strand, counting down.
GAAGTGGTCCTCAGTGTTTTGGAGTTCACAGACAGGTGGAGTTCTTGAGTCTTCAGAGGTGATCTCTCAGATGAAGCCTGGTGGATGTGGTCCCGCCGCCCTGAAGTCCCCGTCTTTGTGGTTGATCTGTCACCTCTTACCCGTTCACATCAAAAATCAAACATTTTTTCTCAAACTGAACTCTGAGGTTATATAATGAGGCACAGTGAGGTCCTGTCCTCTCCTTAAGTTTAGCAGCTATATGCTCAGAGTCTTTCTGCCTTTAGGTTTAACTTTAACCCTTTACATCTCTGCAATGGAAGCTGGATGCTTATTAAGGTGTTTGTGTTTGAAGACTCACCTTTAGAAGACCCCCCTCCCCTCATTGATCCAGGTGAATGGTGCCTCAGAGTGGTTGGAGTTCACAGACAGGTGGACCTGTTCAGTCTTCAGAGCCGACATCTCACAGATGGAGCCTGGTGGATGTGGTCCCGCCGTCCTGAAGTCCCCGTCTTCTTGGTTGATTCATCACCTCTTACCTGTTCACATTAAAATCAAACATTTTCTATCAAATCTACCTCTGATGTTAGAGAGGACAGTACCTCACTGTGCCTCATTATCTAAGTTAAGCAGCTTCATGCTCAGAGTCTTTCTGCCTTTGGGTTAACTTTAACCCTTTACATCTCTGCAATTAAAGCTGGATGCCTATAAAAGGTGTTTGTGTTGGCAGGTTCACCTTTAGAAAACGCCCCTCCCCTCAGTGATCCAGGTGAAGTGGTCCTCAGTGTTTTGGAGTTCACAGACAGGTGGAGTTCTTGAGTCTTCAGAGGTGATGTCTCAGATGAAGCCTGGTGGATGTGGTCCTGCTGTCCTGAAGTCCCCGTCTTCTTGGTTGATCTGTCACCTCTTACCCGTTCACATTAAAAATCAAACATTTTTTCTCAAACTGAACTCTGAGGTTATATAATGAGGCACAGTGAGGTCCTGTCCTCTCTTTAACTTTAGCAGCTTCATGCTCAGAGTCTTTATCCTTACAGTGGTTTCTGCCTTTGGGATACCTTTAACCCTTTACATCTCTGCAATGGAAGCTGGATGCTTATTAAGGTGTTTGTGTTTGCAGACTCACCTTTAGAAAAAACCCCTCCCGTCATTGATCCAGGTGACTGGTTCCTAAGAGTGTTTGGAGTTCACAGACAGGTGGACCTGTTCAGTCTTCAGAGCCGACATCTCACAGATGGAGCCTGGTGGATGTGGTCCCGCCGTCCTGAAGTCCCCGTCTTCTTGGTTGGTCCGTCACCTCTTACCTGTTCACATTAAAATCAAACATCTTCTATCAATTCTACCTCTGATGTTAGATAATGAGGCACAGTGAGGTACTGTCCTCTCTAAGTTAAGCAGCTTCATGCTCAGAGTCTTTCTGACTTTGGGTTAACTTTAACTGTTTACATCTCTGCAATTAAAGCTGGATGCCTATTAAGGTGTTTGTGTTGGCAGGTTCACCTTGAGAAAACGCCCCTCCCTCAGTGATCCAGGTGAAGTGGTCCTCAGTGTTTGGAGTTCACAGACAGGTGGAGTTCTTGAGTCTTCAGAGGTGATGTCTCAGATGAAGCCTGGTGGATGTGGTCCCGCTGTCCTGAAGTCCCCGTCTTCTTGGTTGATCTGTCACCTCTTACCCGTTCACATTAAAATCAAACATTTTTTCCTCAAACTGAACTCTGAGGTTAGATAATGAGGCACAGTGAGGTACTGTCCTCTCTAAGTTAAGCAGCTTGATGCTCAGAGTCTTTCTGCCTTTGGGTTAACGTTAACCGTTTACATCTCTGCAATTAAAGCTGGATCCCTATTAAGGTGTTTGTGTTGGCAAGTTTACCTTTAGAAAACGCTCCTCCCCTCAGTGATCCAGGGGAAGTGGTCCTCAGTGTTTGGAGGTCACAGACAGGTGGAGTTCTTGAGTCTTCAGAGCTGATCCTGATGGATGTGGTCCCGCCGCCCTGAAGTCCCCGTCTTCTTGGTTGATCTGTCACCTCTTACCCGTTCACATTAAAATCAAACATTTTTTCCTCAAACTGAACTCTGAGGTTATATAATGAGGCACAGTGAGGTCCTGTCCTCTCTTTAAATTTAGCAGCTTGATGCTCATAGTCTTTATCCTTACAGTGGTTTCTGCCTTTGGGTTTACTTTAACCCTTTACATCTCTGCAATGGAAGCTGGATGCTTATTAAGGTGTTTGTGTTTGAAGACTCACCTTTAGAAGACCACCCTCCCGTCATTGATCCAGGTGAATGGTTCCTCAGAGTGTTTGGAGTTCACAGGCAGGTGGACCTGTTCAGTCTTCGGGGCCTGGTGGACTCGGGGCCTGGTGGACTCGGGGCCTGGTGGACTCGGGGCCTGGTGGACTCGGGGCCTGGTGGACTCGGGGCCTGGTGGACTCGGGGCCTGGTGGACACGGGGCCTGGTGGACACGGGGCCTGGTGGACACGGAGCCTGGTGGACACGGAGCCTGGTGGACACGGAGCCTGGTGGACACGGAGCCTGGTGGACACGGAGCCTGGTGGACACGGAGCCTGGTGGACACGGTCCTGCACCCTGAAGTCCCCGTCTTCTTGGTTGATCCGTCACCTCTTACCCGTTTCCATTAAAATCAAACATCTTCTATCAAATCTAACTCTGAGGTTAGACAATGAGGCACAGTGAGGTCCTGTCCTCTCTTTAACTTTAGCAGCTTCATGCTCAGAGTCTTTATCCTTACAGCGGTTTCTGCCTTTAAGTTAACCTTAACTGTTTCCATCTCTGCTCTGACTGTTAGTGTCTGAGGTCAAATACAGGTAAAATACAGGTCAAAGAAAAGGCAGAAGGAGGATTACAGACCTGACGGATTACCTTCTCCTGGTGTTGGTTGGGTCCACTCTCAGTCTTCATTTCTTTGGCAGGCTCGTCAAAATTTGTTGACACGTTGATCAAAATTTGTTGACACGTTGATCAAAATTTGTTGACACGTTGATCAAAATTCGTTGGCACGCTCATCAAAATTCGTTAGTTGGTGCTACCTGATGTTTGATATTTTAACGAGTTACCAGTCTGAGTTGAGTCAGTCAGTCCATTACAAATACTGCCAAAATCACCTGACAAGCCCACGCTAACAATACTAGAGGAACAACAGAGGACTAGACCCTCAAAGAAGCCAAACTGCCAACAGAGGACTAGACCCTCATAAAGAAGCCAAACTGCCAACAGAGGACTAGACCCTCATAAAGAAGCCAAACTGCCAACAGAGGACTAGACTCTCATAAAGAAGCCAAACTACCAACAGAGGACTAGACCCTCAAAGAAGCCAAACTACCAACAGAGGACTAGACCCTCAAAGAAGCCAAACTACCAACAGAGGACTAGACCCTCATAAAGAAGCCAAACTACCAACAGAGGACTAGACCCTCAAAGAAGCCAAACTACCAACAGAGGACTAGACTTTTATTTAAAAAAAAGACAAACTACCAACAGAGGACTAGACCGTCATAAAGAAGCCAAACTACCAACAGAGGACTAGACTTTTATTTAAAAAAAAGACAAACTACCAACAGAGGACTAGACCCTCATTAAAAAAAGAACATGTGGAAGGATGAACTACAACCAGGAGGAAGCCAAACTGCAAAGGAAGGGACAAGCATCACGAGCCGAAGCCAGACTACCAAAGGGGGAGGACTAGACTTTATAAGAGCCAAAAACATCACACAGCAACAGGCAAATGAAAAGCACTTAAAACTTACCAAACAGATACGGCAACAGCAACAAACAGCAGCAACAAACAGCAGCAAATCCAGCAGCAGCAAAGCAGGAAGGAAATTATGTTTGTGTATGTTTCTGTGTCTCAGTCAATCTCAGCTAAACATTCACACAGTCCAGATTTTAAAACACAATCCGCTCCGCTCTTCTCCACAAACCTGACAGTTCAAGCCGGGCTGCAACAGGACAGCACAAAATCCAGTCCTGCATCCAGCAGCCAGGAAACAAACAGAAGAACCAGCGTCTCCTCTGGACTCAGATTAAGAGAAACGATGCCGTTTGACAAATTCAACACTAGGTAGGACAACAACACATGCTTAACACACTCCCTTCCGTCCGTCCGTCTCCGTCCGTCCGTCCGTCTCCGTGTGGATGAATGTGCTGTTGGTTGTGAGCAGTGGGGGGAAAAAAACCAGAGGACAGAAACAACATAACCAGCAACCTCACCTGAGGTCGATCATCATTGGAGTTTAAGAGGAAGGATCTGAAAAATAAGATCAATAAAATATCCATCAATTAAATTATCAAAGTAAATTATTAGTAATTACCACCAACAACAGCAAGCTGAGGGCTCAGGTCTGCAGAAAAAGTACCAAATCTGTAGAAGCTGTTTTATTAAACCCTTAGATTAGACACTGTAATAGACTACAGACAGACTTTACAGTAAATTATTTTGCATTAAAAAGTTTTTAAAAAGGATTATATTACAGAGCTGTGTGAAAACGTGTGCAGTTCATCAGCACAGATAGAAAAAGTTAACTCTTTTCTCTGTTTAATCTGCTCAGTCACAGGCTGCTGTCCCTTTAAATCACCACCAGGTGTCGCTGTTTCACCTCATCTGAAGCTCAAAAGCTTTTTAATCTGAATAATCCCTGGAAAAAGATCGTTTTATCGGGTTACACTGAAACGTCATCACATGAAAGCTTTTATTCTTCGTGTTTTTACATTTATCTTTGTTTTTTTAGAGCTGGAGAACATTTTAAAGACGAAATATCCTCATTGGAGCTTCAGGCCTCATTCGGTTAGCTTATTTAGTTGAAAGTTAGCCGTGAGGTTAGCATGAAAAAACATTTAAAAATGACTCTAAAAAGGGGCAAATCTGGTAATATACTTAGAATAATCTCTGCTCATTTAATCGAATTAATCTATGGTTAAAAAACAGACATTGAACCAAACATTGATCCACTCAAACCCGTCAAACACCGAAAAACTGTCATTTCAAGCTTAACCGCGTCACAGATAAATACTACAGTTAGCTTAAACTAATGGCGGGTAGAGGGGGTTATTTCCCGCTTCATCAAATATAACCGACAAACTTTGAGTATCAGAGGAGTGAGGAGGTGATTCAGACATTCAGAGAGCAGAGAGGAGCTTCAAAGGGGTCAGGTTTTCATCTGGTTTACAGTTTGAGGCCTGCAGACTTTCTAATTTAGGCACAAAGAGTCATGAGACCAAAACTCCACAGACCCAAAACTCCACAGACCAGAGCTCCACAAACACTCAGAAACACGAAGAGTTAAAGTTTGAGATGAGTTTACCTGCAGAGAAATCTCCTCTAGCCTGGAGGCTCCCGGTGAGCCTGCACACACTGCCCGCGTGCCACAGGTGGCTCCCTTATCGACCACGAAGCCCCGCCCACTGGGCCTAATCAATCACATTGATTAAACCAAAAATCGTGTTTTCTCCTCATGTCAGAGGAGCTGACTCTTTAAAATCCGAACACCGTTTGCATTAATATCACATTCATGATATGAAACAGTGTTTAAATCAATCAGATCATCGTATAGAAAACAAAACAGACCAAACATTTTAGTTCTGAACCACGTGACCACGTTTTCGCGCCACATCCTCTGATTAACGCTTAGGAACCCAGGTGTGCCGGTTTCCATGGTTACGCCTGCAGAGCGGGCTGGCCGCAGAGCTCCGCGGTGAGGCCTTGCTGCACTGGGAGACGGCGGAGGGGAACTATTTTATTCCGCACCTGATCACCATTTACTGCTTTAACATGTCTGGATTTAATCAGACAAATGATTTTTTTAAAAATGACACAAAACACAGATTTTATATAACCCTGACTCTGCTTTATGTTTATGGATTCTGTTTGATGTGCAGTTTATTGGAGACTGGAGAATGTGTTATAAAAGGTTATTAAATATTTCAGTTTCATTGGTTTGTTGTATTTGCAGATTAAACATTAAATAGTAGAAAGAGAGTTGGAATGTTTTTCAGACTGTTTAATCCTTGTTTTATAAAAAGTTTTTCTGTTTCACTCTGATGAGTTGACCTTGGTGGTTTCACTGTTGTGGGAGCTCCCTGTCTTTCCATGTGCTTGTGTGGAATGCCAAAGCCTTCAGTTAATGGCTTTGGGTTTGTCTCAGTGCGGCCCACTTCACCTCATGTGTTCATCTGATAAGGACCTCAGAGTGTAAACAACCTGCTGCTGGTGAGGAAGTGACGGATCACGCTCCACCATGACTCCACGCTCAGTTCGTATCAGACTGATGAGGTGATGTTTTCATGGATTAACTTCTGTTTTCTGAACTGAAGCACGTCGTAGAGTTCAGCTGATCTCAGGTCAGGTTGATCATAGCATGTATAAATGTGTGTGTGTGTGTGTGTGTGTGTGTGTGTGTGTGTGTGTGTGTGTGTCCTGTGACAGGGTGAAGATGGTCTCCTGGTTCTCCTGGTTCTCCTGGTTCTCCTGGTTCCTGCTGCTCACAGCGCTGAGCTGTTGTGTCTGTGGTTGGTTTCTCTCTGAATCGTTTCACCTTTATCTCTTTATTTCTTATTTAATCTCCTATGATTTAAAAATGATTAAGTTAAATTAAAACAGATTAAAGTCACATCAGCTGAACCTTCTTCTTCTGTTATTTCAGACTCATGTGGTCTCGCTCCAACGTTTTATTTCACTTTCACGTTATCTCACTCTCACACCCGACGTGACGCAAGTTTGATAACGTTCAGACCACAGTTCATCACAGCGAGGCAAATATGACCAATAACTGGATTCAACTGAGAAATAGAAAAGAAAAGACAAAAATGGAGAAAAAGAAAAGAATCAAAAAAAGATGGATTACAGACCAGAAAGAGAGAAAGAAGGAAAACAAGAGCAAGTAACTGATTTGGAAACAGTTAAACAAAAAAGAACGAAAAAACAAGATAGCAGCAAAAAAAAAAAAAAGGCCTTAAGATTTAAAAAAGGAAAAGAAAGAAAGAAAGAAAGAAAGAAAGAAAGAAAGAAAGAAAGAAAGAAAGAAAGAAAAGATGGAAAAAGAAAAACTGGAAAAATAAAAACTGGAAAAACATGAAGAAAGAAAAACAGAAACAGGAAAAAAAAAGGAAAAGCAGGAAGGAAAAAGGAAGAAACAGGAAAAAAGAAAAGAATAAGAAAGAAAGAAAGAAAGAAAGAAAGAAAGAAAGAAAGAAAGAAAGAAAGAAAGAAAGAAAGAAAGAAAGAAAGAAAAAGAAAAACTGGAAAAACATGAAGAAAGAAAAACAGAAACAGGAAAAAAAAGGAAAAAACAGGAAGGAAAAAGGAAGAAACAGGAAAAAAGAAACAGGATAAGAAAGAAAGAAAGAAAGAAAGAAAGAAAGAAAGAAAGAAAGAAAGAAAGAAAGAAAGAAAGAGGGTTGGTAAAGAGTAAGAAAATGATGGAGTGAGATTCTAAAGAAATAAAGAGAAAAATAGCAGAAAAAAAAATAAAGAAAAAAGACAAGAACTCATTAAAGAAGGAGAAATAGAGAAAAATAAGAAACGGAAAATAAGAGAAAATTGGAACTAAAATATAAATGAAGAAGAGTTGGAGATTAAAGATCATATTGTTATCATTATATTTAAGAACTTATAAATACTAAGTTTTGTAGTCTCGTACAGTTTGCTCGTTTTTTGTCTTTTTTTGGAGTTGAGCTGTTAGCATCTCTGACCTCAGAGGAAGAATATGAAACTGTTCTGGGAAATAAGATTCTATTTGTGTCATGAGTCGCTGTGACTTCTCTCTCTGTCTCCTCTACAGAACTAGAGGTGAATGTGGCTCACAGATTCTATCAGGCAGAGGAGAAGCAGAGCGTCACCCTAGACTGGATCTTCACACCAGAACCTGACCCCTCTCTGGGATCTCTCTCTATAATCTGTGCCATGCTCACTGAGAGTGGAGACGCGGTCCTGCTTGATCTTCAGGATGGAGTTGAGATCTCAGAGTCTCAGAGTGAAGAGTTTTCAGGACGAGTCCAGTGTGACAAAGAGGTCCTGAAAGAGGGACTAATCAGACTTCATGTGTCCTCACTCAGGATTAATGATTCAGGACAGTACACCTGTGAAGTGCACACAGAGTTTGATACCAACCTGGATGAATGTTATCTCAACGTAAATGGTGAGTAGAGTCAGTTGAAGTCATCAAACTCTGAAACTGAAAACCCAGAAAGCAAAGCGCTGACCATGAGTGACTCACTCTTCATTTGTCTCTTTGCAGCAGCACCGAGCGAGCCCACACCTCAGGGAAACGACGTAGACATCTGGAGCGTGATCGGACTCTTTGTACTCGTCCTGATCGTATGTTTATGGTTTGTGCTGTTAAAGCATTGTGCACCAAATTCAGTAGATTCTAAAAAATGTCGAGTCCTGTTGTGGGAGCCATTGTTTTTCCTTTCTCAGGACGCCACAAATAATCACCAGCAGTTTTGGATAACAGCGATTTGTATGTGTGTGTGTGTGTGTGTCCTGTGACAGGGTGAAGATGGTCTCCTGGTTCTCCAGGTTCTCCTGGTTCTCCTGGTTCCTGCTGCTCACAGCGCTGAGCTGCTGTGTCTGTGGTTGGTTTCTCTCTGAATCGTTTCACCTTTATCTCTTTATTTCTTATTTAATCTCCTATGATTTAAAAACGATTAAATTAAATAAAAACAGATTAAAGTCACATCAGCTGAACCTTCTTCTTCTGTTATTTCAGACTCATGTGGTCTCGCTCCAACGTTTTATTTCACTTTCACGTTATCTCACTCTAACACCCGACGTGACGCAAGTTTGATAACGTTCAGACCACGGTTCATCACAGCGAGGCAAATATGACAAATAACTGGATTTAACTGAGAAAAAAAAGAAAAGACAAAAATGGAGAAAAAGAAAAGGAATCAAAGAAAGACGGATGACAGACCAGAAAGAGAGAAAGAAGGAAAAAAAAGAGCAAGTAACTGATTTGGAAACAGTTAAACAAAAAAGAACGAAAAAACAAGATAGCAGCAGCAAAAAAAAAAAAAAAAGGCCTTAAGATTTAAAAAAGGAAAAGAAAGAAAGAAAGAAAGAAAGAAAGAAAGAAAGAAAGAAAGAAAGAAAGAAAGAAAGAAAGAAAAAGAAAAACTGGAAAAACATGAAGAAAGAAAAACAGAAACAGGAAAAAAAAGGAAAAAACAGGAAGGAAAAAGGAAGAAACAGGAAAAAAGAAACAGGATAAGAAAGAAAGAAAGAAAGAAAGAAAGAAAGAAAGAAAGAAAGAAAGAAAGAAAGAAAGAAAGAAAGACAGAAAGAGGGTTGGTAAAGAGTAAGAAAATGATGGAGTGAGATTCTAAAGAAATAAAGAGAAAAACAGCAGAAAAAAAATAAAGAAAAAAGACAAGAACTCATTAAAGAAGGAGAAATAGAGAAAAATAAGAAACGGAAAATAAGAGAAAATTGGAACTAAAATATAAATGAAGAAGAGTTGGAGATTAAAGATCATATTTTTATCATTATATTCAAGAACTTATAAATACTAAGTTTTGTAGTCTCGTACAGTTTGCTCGTTTTTTGTCTTTTTTTGGAGTTGAGCTGTTAGCATCTCTGACCTCAGAGGAAGAATATGAAACTGTTCTGGGAAATAAGATGGTATTTGTGTCATGAGTCGCTGTGACTTCTCTCTCTGTCTCCTCTACAGAACTAGAGGTGAATGTGGCTCACAGATTCTATCAGGCAGAGGAGAAGCAGAGCGTCACCCTAGACTGGATCTTCACACCAGAACCTGACCCCTCTCTGGGATCTCTCTCTATAATCTGTGCCATGCTCACTGAGAGTGGAGACGCGGTCCTGCTTGATCTTCAGGATGGAGTTGAGATCTCAGAGTCTCAGAGTGAAGAGTTTTCAGGACGAGTCCGGTGTGACAAAGACGTCCTCAAAGAGGGACTGATCAGACTCCACGTGTCCTCACTCAGGATTAATGATTCAGGACAGTACACCTGTGAAGTGCACACAGAGTTTGATACCAACCTGGATGAATGTTATCTCAACGTAACTGGTGAGTAAAGTCAGTTGAAGTCATCAAACTCTGAAACTGAAAACCCAGAAAGCAAAGCGCTGACCATGAGTGACACACACTTCATTTGTCTCTTTGCAGCAGCACCGAGCGAGTTCATACCTCAGGGAAACGACGTAGACATCTGGAGCGTGATCGGACTCTTTGTACTCGTCCTGATCGTATGTTTGATGGTTTGTGCTGTTAAAGCATTGTGCACCAAATTCAGCAGATTCTAAAGAATCTTGTGTCCTGTTGTGGGAGCCATTGTTTTTCCTTTCTCAGGACGCCACAAATAATCACCAGCAGTTTTGGATAACAGCGATTTGTATCTGAAACTCTTTATCTGTTTCTGTCTCCAATTCACAATTCATAATTTACACTTCAACTCACATCCAGTTCAACCAGTACACATATAAATGTATGTCTCAGCCTAACGGTTGAAGCCTGAACCTTGTAGTTTAAATATTTCATCGATTTAAGAAAAAAAATCTACAAATGGCTCCCACAACAGAACTCAAACAGGAAAACTTAGTCTGGGTTAGACCATAAAAAATAATGTTAATAATTCTCACCTTGGAAAGATCATACGTAGACATTGATTGGAAGCGTCACCCAATGGTGGGTTGGTGGACCGTTGGTTTGGACATCAGATTCATTGCTCTGTGTATTAGATATGTGTAATGAAGACCAACTGAAGGGGAATCATCAAAACATGTGACTTGAACAGATAAAATGGCTGACTTCCTGTTGGGTTTTTTTCTCCTTCTTTTTTTATGGGTCAGGCCATGATACATATGCCTGCCAATTTTCACAAATGTGGGTGAAACCCACTCCAGTGGCTGGACATTTTTAGATTTTTTTTATATATATAACTCAAGAGGGCGCCATTGAGCCATTTTCTCAATATCATGTTCAACCTGTAGGAAATAAGACATTTTTATCAGGTGTAATTTGTGTGCAAATCTTTTCGCTTTGGGATTTCGGCCATGTGTAAGTAATTCCATTCACCACATTCTGTGCTCTAGTCCTGAAAATTTATAGAAGCCAGAAAATTTTTATTCACACCAGGATGTGAGCACGTTTATTTCTGCAGCAATCTTTGGTATTTACGATGGAGTTTTATGGGGATTGGCTCAAATAGCCAGTCAAGGAATTACATTTTTTGGCACTTTAGTGTCATCTCTTAATTTTCACTCTGATGTTTTTTATTTGAGATTATATCTTTGGATACTAAATGTTAAGTTTTATTTTTTCAGTTTCAGTTTCTTTATAACAACTCTTTTTATACTGGAATAAAATCAAGATCATCACTAAAAAAACGACTCGGCCTCACATGAACTTACACAATCTGAGTTTGGAGTTTGAACAGCTGCTGTCGGGTTACCTGTTCATACACATGTGAAGACTTGAAACAGAAAAAGAAGAGGAGCTCATTAATTGTTTTTCTTTAAAGTGAAAAGTAAAAGAAATACTCAAAGTGACGTAAATATCTGGAATTATTAACAAACCATCTTAAAGCCTGAGTTGCACGGTATCATTGTTTCAGTGTTTATTCATAAACTGGTATTTTGTACAAGATTAAAAAATAATAAAAACACAGCTTGTTCAGTTTAAACACATATAGAAAAATACTGCAGATAAAAACACATTTTCCAAATTGTAATATTTTACATAAAGACATTCAAAACCTCAAAAAAACCTAAAAGACTTCAAAAACAGAGCTGAGGAGTGAAAACAGCAGGTAGTTTTTATACTAAAGAGATTGAAATGATAGCATAAATGCTGGCTAACGCTCAAGGTTTTAGCTAATGGTTTTTTGTTGTCTGGCATGCTAGTCTGTTAGCTAACAAACATTAGAGGCATTTAGAACTTTAGCTGATAGGGGCTACTGCTAATCTTTTTCTGTTGTGTGATGTGCTACTTTGTTAGCCAGAACTTTTGCAGATAAGGTAGCTTATTAGCAACATAGCTTGAATTAAAAGATGATATGAGCAAACAAATCCTGTCTTGTGTTCATTTTGAGAAGATGCAACATTATCATAAATGCTTGCTCATGCTAAGGTGACTTTGCACTCCAGAAGGAAGCTTCAGGGGAAAGAGTTTAGTTTGATTATTAGCAACATCAAATGTGAGTTTAAGAAACAGCGCGTTGGAGTAACATTAACAGAGTATGTTTATAAAACGGACTATAATAATTCTACAAATGCTAGCTGATGCTCAAGGCTACTTGATTGTTAGCTAACACATTTGCACAAAAGAAACAGGCGACAGTAGACAGATTAGTTTGCTTGCAACATACTGAAAGCTAACAAGTGTTAGCTGAAATTCATTTTTGAAGAGACTACAAAGGTTTGCCTTTATCAAGACACCAGCTAAAACATGTGCGTTAGCATGGTTTGTCTGTTTAGCAAGCCAACACTTGGTTTAGGCTAACAAAGATGTAACTGTGGAGAAGATAGCTGCATCTAAACAACTTCCCCTGAGAGGAAAAAAAATCCTGTCAGGTTTAGTTTGTGTAACAGAGTAAAACTCTTTGGTTGAGACTTGTCCATTGGATGTTTAAGACGTAAGAGTTTCCTGCTTCCTTGTCAAGACCAGGTGTCATCAAAACGCTAGGATGAAGAGGTAGAGAAAGAGAAAGGGGAGAAGGGAAGGACAGATGATGTTGGCTCCCGGGAGCTGAGGAGCTGGTTGGACAACGCGGGGTCCTCAAGGTTTATCTCCACAAACGGGTCACTGGAACAAACCGCTGAGGACAGAAAACACAGGGACAAAGGTAAGGGAGACATCCACTGAGTACAAACCATGTTTAGGCTAACCTACGTAAGGACTAGCATTGAGTTCCACCCATGGATGTGTTTTACCTGTTGACAACATAACAAAACACAGAATCTAAACAAGAGTTTTGGAGTTGTTTCAGGTTAAATTTTTGGAAATTAGCATAGCACCATAAATTTGTGACTTAGTACGACAACACTTGATAAAAGATAAAAAATGGGTACCATCTGAGGAAGAAAACAGTCATTTTGAATCTGAATTATGCTGCATTTAAAGGGAACATTAAGTCGTCTGAATGACTGGCTTGGTGTTTAAATGGTTACAGAATGGGAACACCATTATGAATGTGAAAAGGTCATGTTTTCATATGTGGAAACTTAAGTTATTATTCTTAAGTGTACAAAAACGTAACGTAGCGCTCCCACTAACGTGAGCTTATTAAGCTCTTCTACAGATGCTGTGTGGAAAAGGCTCCCTCTGGTGGACATTTTTGAGCCAGTGCCTTTGCTTTCTTTACTTTCACTTTCGTTTTCACTCGCACTCTGCACGGACTGAAGCAGACACTCCACTCGTTGTGCAGCTGTCGATCTAATGTAGATCTTTTCTGATTCCCATCTGGTTTGATGTGAAGTGCGTCTAGCGCAAGTAAGTGAAATAGTTAAGGATAACTGATTGTGTCATTGTTGTAGCATTGATACATTATCTCTGTTTATTATGCTATGTTAGCGGAGCCTAAGTTCGTTTTAGCTCACTGTGTGAATATATCACCTGTCTATGTTATCTTTGTGTGAGAGAGAGTTTATGTTACGTGTGACCGTGGCAATGTGTTGTGCTTCAGGTAAATGGTTAGTAAATGATGTTTAAGGTGTCGAACGGCCGCATTGTAGCCATCTCGGCTCATTGATTAGCGAGGTAAAGCATGTGGTATTAATACGAGTGTTTTTCCACTTATGTCCAGTAGATGGCATTGTTGCTTTTTCTGTTGTAGATAGATTACTATGTTAAGAAGCCTGTAGTACCTTTCTATGTTGTGATCCTTATGTTATTAAGAAGCCTTTATACCCATCTTTTCTATATGTTCTATACAGAACCACTTATACATCAAAAGGATACATGTGGCTGTGGTGGTGAAATAAAGGATCAAAGCATAAAAAAGTTTTGTGATTCTTACCGATCACCTGCAGCGAGCTCTACACCATAAGATCCAGAGTACATACGCAGGAAAGATACACCTTTCCCACAAGTGGTCCTTCGAGCCGGATACTGGAGCCCACTGCAGACAGAATGTCCACCCATGCAGATAAGGATCAGGATCATGACACACGTGTCAGGAGGAAGACTTCCCTCCCCTTGTATCTCAATGATTACATCCTATCTGATGTCCTAGACAGTCCCCTGTCACCACCCACAATGCCACGAGCTTCATCTTCTCCGGTACCAGAAGAAGAAGAGCTAGATGCTTCAGGCTCTGCATCCCCAGTTAGTCAGGAGCCCCACAGCCCCCTGCTGTGGACAGCAACAGAAAAAGGTGAGTCTTCAGGTACGAAGTGGGAGAAAGAATACCAGAGGCTTCAAAGGGAAAAAGAGAGTCTTTTAGCATCCATGCAGCAGCTCAAACTACAGAATGAGCAGCTCAGAGCCCAGAGTGGACACGGTGAGTCCAGGCTGGAACAGCGCCAACAACGGAGCGCTGCTGAAGCAGAGCCACCTCATGTAGAGGCTCTGCACTTAGGTGGCACCAACCCACCACTCCAACGATCTACCCTTGATCAAGAAAGAGAGACACGTCATTCCAGTCCATTAGTTAGGCATCATGACTACGCCCTGGAACGTGAAAGGCCTTCAGACAGGAATCGCTATTGTTCATTTGGGGACAACCACTCACCTCATTATTCACCTCCTTCCAGAAGAGACGAGCGAGGGTATAGTCCAGAGGTAAGCTGGAGCAAGACAGAGCGTCGTCATTCTCCAAGGCGTCATGCTAGTCCCAGAGAGCACTATGCGCCTGAGAGGCCTCAATCTTATTACATGAACAGATCAGCTTCACGTCATCTGGATTATTCTACAGGGAGAGAGTATTCCCCTCGACGGTACAGGTACTCACCCGAGCGTCATTACTCCAGTTACAGACCACTGAGTCCCCCTGGTGGTCAGGAACGGTCATACCGGGGTCCCACGCCTACTATCCCAGACTTCATACACCCCGACCCAAGAGAGTTTGCCAGACTGCGACTTGCACTGGACAACATCTTGCCTCGAGATGCAACAGAACGCTTCAAATTCCAGATCTTAGTAGATCATTTGAAACTGGAGGAAGCTTTGCTCATTGCTGACTCCTACAGTAATTCTCGTTACCCCTTCACAGACACCATGGCTGCCTTGAATCAGCAATACGGGCAACCACATCAGCTGGCTCTTCAGCGCATTGCCGAGCTCATGGATGGCCCTAACATCACAAGTGGTGATATCCACCAATTCAGGATGTTTGCGCTGCGTGTCAGATCTCTGGTGAGCATGTTGGAACAACTGGGAAGTAAGGGCAGAGTCGAACTAGATTGCGGGTCCCATGTTTCTCGTCTACTAGGGAAGTTGCCACATGACTTAAGATCAAGCTTTCGACGCTTCATCCACCCGCTCAAGATACCAATCCCCACTCTTCTGGATTTAGCGGAGTGGTTAGAGTACGAGCTCCAGGTACAGGAAGATATGTCACAGTACAGCAGTAGTTCGAAGAGGGATACTAATCCAAAACGAAAGGATATGAAACGGGAAAACAGGTCTGCAAAGGCCTCTGTTCTTCTGCTGGGTACAGAAACCAAATCCTCAGGAGAACCAGCTAAAGTAGCAGCTACCAGTCAAGACAATAAGAAGTTTTGCCCTTTCTGTGATAACAACAAGCACTCACTGAATAACTGTGCCAACTTCAAATTGCTCAACAGCACTCAGAAACGTACGTGGGTTCAAACCAATAACTGCTGCTGGCGCTGTGGGAGAAACCATCGAGCAGCAGAGTGTGACTTAAAGATGTGCTGCAAAACTTGCAACAACCGGCACCTTCTCGCTCTCCACGATATCAGTGTGAAGAATCCCGTAAAAGCCGACAGTAGCAATAAATCTCCACCAGCTGTATCAGGCCCCGTCAAGCCCACTTCCCCAAGCGAAGTAGAGGAGGTCTTGTACATTGGTAAACCCCCTCAGGGACATCGCGTCCTTCTCAAGGTTAGTAAAGTGCTGCTCAGGAATGGAGACCAAACTCTGGAGACATACGCCATCCAGGATGATGGTTCAGAGCGCACCCTGCTGCTGCACTCAGCAGCTAAGCAGCTAGGACTTCAAGGTCAACCAGAGAACCTGCCTCTTCGGACCGTGAGACAGGAGCTCCGGACTCTTCATGGGGCGGCTGTCTCCTTCACCATCTCACCATCGAGTTCCCCTAACCATGTTTTCAGCATAACAGGAGCCTTCACTGCACCTAAACTAGGTTTAGGGGAGCACACTTACCCGATAAAATCCCTTCGGCGGAAATTCAGGCACTTGATGGATCTGCCCATTCAACAGTTTGAAAGCATTCAGCCTCTCTTGCTCATAGGTTCGGACCATCCCCACCTACTGACCCCAGTGGAGCCAGTGCGTGGTGGGCCACCTGGGGCACCAGTGGCGGTCAGGACTCGCCTTGGATGGACTCTGCAGGGCCCAACCCATGGGCTCAAGCAATACCTCACAGAGCAGCAATGCTTATTTACATCCTACGGGTCCCCACCAGCAGATCTATTTCAACAAGTGGAAAGGTTGTGGCAGATAGATGTACTTCCCTGGCGGAGTGAAAAGGCCAGTACAAGGTCACGTCAGGACCAAGAAGCCCTTAACTGCCTGGAAGCAAAGACCCAGCGTGTGGCAGTAGAAGGGACCCTCCGCTATGCCACTCCTCTTCTACGGGTACAGAACTTCCCCCAACTATGTGCTCCCATGGAGGCTGTGCTCCCACAGCTCAGAAGCACAGAGAGAAGGCTTTCCAAGAACCCAGAGGCTGCTACAGCGTATGTCAAGGAGATGATAAGACTGGAACAAGCTGGATACATCGTCAAATTGAATCCTGAAGACATAGACTTGTCCACCAGTTGGTACATCCCCCATCACATGGTAGTACATAATGGCAAGCCTCGTGTAGTCTTCAATTGCTCCTTCCAGTACCAAGGTAGGGACCTTAATAAGCTCTTGCTCCCTGGGCCAACATTGGGGCCATCTCTGCTCACTGTCCTCCTGCGCTTTAGGGAACATGCGGTTGCTGTGACCAGTGATATACGTGGCATGTTTCACCAGGTCAGACTCCTCCCCGATGACCAAGCACTCCTCCGATTCCTGTGGCGAGACCTCAAGCGTGACAAACAGCCCACCGTCTATGAATGGAGAGTGCTTCCTTTCGGCACCACCTGCAGTCCCTGCTGTGCCACTTACGCACTCCAAAAGCATGTTTTGGACCACACCCAGACTGGTGATGCTGTCAGGGAGGCAGTCCTGAAGTACTTCTATGTAGATAACTGTCTACTTAGTGTTCCTTCGGAAGAGGACGCCACAGGCCTGGTGAACCAGTTACAATCACTCTTAGCCGAAGGAGGTTTTGAGCTGCGGCAGTGGGCCAGCAACCAAACTGACACAATCCACCACCTCCCCGCAGATCTACGATCAGCGAGTGCTGATAAATGGATCACACAGGGCCAGCCTGATCAGCAGGAATCAGCCCTCGGCCTCCAGTGGCACTGCCAAACGGACACTTTGTCCTACAAGTCCAGAACCTTTGGGGAAGACAAGACCACGATGCGATCGATCTATAAGGTGCTCGCCAGTCAGTACGACCCCCTCGGATTTCTCGTACCATACACCACCAGAGCCAAAATCATCGTTCAACACCTGTGGGATGCGAAACGAGATTGGGATGATCCAGCCTTACCAGGACCCTTGCTGCGCGCCTGGAAGGAGTGGGAGGATGAGCTATCCTACCTTCCAAACATAACCCTGCCGAGATGCTATACCACTCCTGATCTCGACTCCAAGACCAGTCGGCGTGAGGTGCATGTGTTCTGCGATGCCTCAGAACAGGCATATGGCTCTGTAGCATACCTGAGAACCGAATGTCCCGAGGGGGAGATTGAAACAGGATTCCTTACAGCAAGGTCAAGGGTGGCTCCTAAAAAGAAGCAATCCATTCCACGTCTGGAACTATGTGCTGCCTTGACTGGAGCCCAGGTAGCTAAGCTGCTCAAAGCTGAGCTAACTCTCCCTATTCAGCAGATTGTATTGTGGACCGACTCGACCACCGTACTAACCTGGCTGACATCGGACTCATGCCGATTCAAAGTTTTTGTGGGCACCCGGGTAACAGAGATCCAGGACCTTACTGCTGGTGACACTTGGCGGTATGTGGATTCTGCCACCAACCCTGCAGATGACATCACAAGAGGAAAGTCACTCTTTGAGCTAACATCTGACACCCGCTGGGGCCATGGACCATCGTTCCTGCTCCGCAGCCCAGATCAGTGGCCAGAGACCCCACAGCTTCATACTTCGTCTTTACCTGCTGAGGATCTGAAAAAGCCCATTTTCTGTGGACTTACCTCCATACCACATACAGCCCCGATACCTGATGCCACACAGTTCACCACCTTCAGTGACCTCTTGACCGCTACAGCACACTCCCTACATGGGGCGGCCAAAGACGATCTCACTGCTGAAGATTATCACAAGGCCCAAACTGCTCTTCTCCAACGAGTGCAGCTAGACTGCTACCCCACCGACTTTGCCCAATTAAAGTCTGGCAAGCCTGTGCTGAGGAGCAGCCATCTCCTCACTCTAGCTCCAGAGTTTGATGGTCAAGATGAGCTCATCCGAGTAGGCGGCCGCCTACGCCACAGCAGCCAGCTTGGTCCAGAAACAGCCCATCCAGTCGTGCTTGATGCCAAACACACAGTCACACAGTTGATCATTAAAGACGTTGATGAGAAACTCTGTCACCCAGGGCCTGAAAGAGTATTCGCTGAGATTCGACGTATATACTGGATCCCACGAGGACGAGAGGCAGTCCGTCGTCATCAGCGGAGCTGCACTGAGTGTCGAAAATGGCGCAGTAAGCCTACCATCCCAAAAATGGCCGATCTGCCGCCTGCCCGGTTGCGTCTGTACAAGCCAGCCTTCTACTCCACAGGTGTGGACTGTTTTGGTCCCTACTCCATCAAGATCGGGCGAAGAAGAGAAAAACGTTGGGGAATAATATTCAAGTGTATGACCACACGAGCTGTACATCTTGACATCCTCTCCAGTCTTGACACCGATGCCTTCCTCATGGCTTTGCGGCGATTCATAGCCAGGAGGGGGAAACCATTTGAGCTGCTATCGGATCAGGGCACCAACTTTAAAGGAGGTGATAGGGAACTGCAGGAAGCATTTGCGTCCCTTCAACCTGACGTTCAAGCTCAGCTCGCACCCCAGCAGATCCAGTGGAGTTTTAACCCACCTAATGCTCCTCATTTTGGTGGCTGTTGGGAGCGAGAAATTCGATCATTGAAGCGGGCCTTGCAAGTCACACTTGGAGCCCAGCATGTGACAGAGGAGGTGCTGAGAACCCTGCTCATTGAGGTGGAAGGGATCCTCAACTCTAAGCCCTTGGGTTATACCTCTTCAGACATTGCAGATCCCGATCCAGTTACTCCAAACTCACTGTTGATTGGCCGGCCGGATGCATCCCTCCCACAGGTTGTCTATCCTGAATCGGAGCTCCTGAGCAGGAGACGCTGGCGTCACAGCCAGGTCCTCGCTGACCATTTTTGGAGGCATTTCATTAAATACTACCTTCCCACTCTCCAGGCACGACAGAAATGGCATGCAGATGAACCTAACCTACACCTTGGTCAGGCCGTCATGATCATGGATCCACAATCCCCTCGCTCACTGTGGCCTGTAGGGAAGATCACTAAAATCTTCCCTGGACTTGATGGTCGAGTGAGGTCTGCTGATGTGACGGTGGGTGACAGAACCTACACACGCCCAGTGGCCCGGCTTATTCAGCTCCCATCCTTGCCACAGTGATCTTTGGAATCCTGGACTGTTGTTAGCCCTGGTCTATTATGTTCCATCGACTTCATTATTTTAGTTCTTGAGTGACCATCGGCCCCTTTTCTCTATGTTCTGATTTCCCTGGAAATCAGGGGGCGGCTGTGGAAAAGGCTCCCTCTGGTGGACATTTTTGAGCCAGTGCCTTTGCTTTCTTTACTTTCACTTTCGTTTTCACTCGCACTCTGCACGGACTGAAGCAGACACTCCACTCGTTGTGCAGCTGTCGATCTAATGTAGATCTTTTCTGATTCCCATCTGGTTTGATGTGAAGTGCGTCTAGCGCAAGTAAGTGAAATAGTTAAGGATAACTGATTGTGTCATTGTTGTAGCATTGATACATTATCTCTGTTTATTATGCTATGTTAGCGGAGCCTAAGTTCGTTTTAGCTCACTGTGTGAATATATCACCTGTCTATGTTATCTTTGTGTGAGAGAGAGTTTATGTTACGTGTGACCGTGGCAATGTGTTGTGCTTCAGGTAAATGGTTAGTAAATGATGTTTAAGGTGTCGAACGGCCGCATTGTAGCCATCTCGGCTCATTGATTAGCGAGGTAAAGCATGTGGTATTAATACGAGTGTTTTTCCACTTATGTCCAGTAGATGGCATTGTTGCTTTTTCTGTTGTAGATAGATTACTATGTTAAGAAGCCTGTAGTACCTTTCTATGTTGTGATCCTTATGTTATTAAGAAGCCTTTATACCCATCTTTTCTATATGTTCTATACAGAACCACTTATACATCAAAAGGATACATGTGGCTGTGGTGGTGAAATAAAGGATCAAAGCATAAAAAAGTTTTGTGATTCTTACCGATCACCTGCAGCGAGCTCTACACCATAAGATCCAGAGTACATACGCAGGAAAGATACACCTTTCCCACATGCTGTTAGTTGCACAATAACGTGATGTAATTCAGTGAAACTGGATTCCATGGGCTCCAACATTTCTGAATGTCATCAGAAATGTCACAACTCAAACCTTTCAGAGAAAAACAACTTCCTAAGTCTCTGAACGAAATAATGGAGGTTCTGACTGTCAAAAAGGACCGTTAGTTAAAGGCTAGACGCTATTTTTGAAATAGTAATGTTTACTGAGCTTTTAATAACTGTCCTCACACCTGTACATATGATTCAGCATTTTTCATGTTTAAACTCAATGGTAATGTGTATATTTTAGTATGCATGGGAATTCCTGCATATGCATTTAAGACAATAACATTATTGACCACTAGGGGGTATTATACACCTAGTCCTAGCCTTTATCACCTAGGTAAAGCACTGAGTCCAGGTGCTACAAAGCCACAGGTGGAAAGTTTTCCATGGTCCCAACATAGACAGAGAATCTTGTATTTGGTGTATTTGTTCATCTTACATGGGTTGTTGTTGTTGTTTTCGTTCTGCTGCTCCTCTCCAATAGCATCAAAGAACAGGTTGGTGCTGTTGGTCGAGTGGTTGTCGGCTTGTCCATCACCTGTTGTTATCACACTGGGGTTAACGGTGGGTGAAGTCTCTACACCGTTTGAATCTGGCTGTTCTTGAGGGGCTGGAGTGAAGGTATAAAGTGAAGAGTTGTGCTATAAGTTCCCTGTTACAAACTTAATTCTGTCTGTTAGTCACCAGAACTTGTACATGATTTTCGTACCGTTGTCTCCGTTAGAATTCCTCTCCTCCAACTGTAAAGTTGTGCCATTGGCGACTGGCGTGGACGAAATGTCGTCAGCGATTACTTTGTCTTTAGGGGTCGGTTGTTCTGATGTTTGATACACAAACAAAAGAACATACGTCAGGATCCACTGGTATTCAGTCTGTTGTAGTGATTTAAGTGAGACCACACATACCCAGGTCGTCCAGGTAGACTTGCCCAAAGGTACCAGCGGGTTCATTGAGGTTGTTGGTGGGAACAGGACGCTGGAGGTCAAATGTGTACGTCTGAAACAAACACTTAGTGTTTAGAGATCTAACGAAGTGTGACAATCTGAACAACTGTGTAATCTCTTGAGTATCTTACCCTGGAGGCTCTCCTGAGGAGGTAAAGGATGATACACAGAACGATGATCACCAGGATGATCAGCACCAGGATCACATAAGCTACAGGCACAAGTAGAGAGAGACCACTCAGTTCTTCCTTACCCCCAAGTTTAAAATCATTGACACCACAATAATGATTTGATCTGACAGTTGTAGTAGAAGCAGCAGTTTAGAAGTACGGAATGAAAATAAGAGATACAAGTGTGTATTTATAAAAAAATGACTGAACAGTGATACCACATTCTTACCCCAGGAGGAACCACCCGTTGGTGCGGCTTTAGGTGTAACTGAAAGAGACAAACATGAGGTTTCTGTCCAGTGCTTTAAAGGTCAGTAGCTTCGTTTAGTAAAAGCACAACATCAGTTCATGAGTCATGTAGGTCAAGATTGTAACCCGAGAGTTGTGGCACTTTTTTACATTTCTCTGACTCTTTTTTTCCCCCAGAAGAAAAGTCCCAGAATTTTGATTTTTTTTTTTTGTCCAAACCTTCACCTTTTTGCCAAACCTTGTGACTATCTGGTCACGTTCGAGCACCAAAGGTAGACTGCATACTGACCATAAATCTTCAGTTTCAGTGCAAAGCTCTGTTAATATATCAAATCCATCTAGTAAAACTTTAACGTTTTAAACTTTCAACACCTGTTTCAGGTTTAAATCAATCCCCATTGCTTTCTAATTCAGATTAAAAAAAAAATCTAGAAGTCTGAATGCTCATTTAAATCTTCAAGAATGTAGAATTTTGTTTGCGGATAGCTTTAAAACAGACATTAATTACCTGTTCAGCTTTTCCATTTCTCTTTATACGCTGATGATACCGTTCAATATATCAATGTCTCCAAATCTGTTGTCTTTCAGGATTTACTGTACATAATTAGAAACTTCTGCTATAATTGATAGTATTGCAAAAGCTTTTTTTGCCAAAACTGCCAACCACAAAACTGAACTTAGACCAAACCAGATTAAATATTTTTTTAATACATCTCTGTTCTATTGAGAGTTTCAGCTGTTTTTAAGAAAAAAATGAATATATATATATTTTTTCTTTCTTTGTCGCTGCCATTGTTGAATTAAAAAATTCAAACTCTGTTGAGGAAACACTGTCTGTGCATGCCAGCATTTTTTGTAAGCTGCAGGGGCACACCAGCCATTGCATGAGAGCCTGTTTGAGGGTTTCAGTGTGTTTCAGTGTGTGTGCAGCAGTGAGTTAGCAGTTACAGAAAACATGAGCATGTGATGCTTGTGGTTTAACACACAGGAAGACAAGCTAAGGTGCACAGCTCGCCATTATGTGTTCTGATTCTGTTGTAGTGAGTTACCTGATGGTGATGAGGTGCTAAATTGTGTTGTGGAAAGTTTGGTTGTCTCGCCATCTGTCGTGGGTCCACTGACCGGGGTAGTCGTCACTGTTGGTGCACTGCTGTTTACTTCCTTTGTTGAGTTGTCAAAGTTATAACGATTTTCAACATCAGCTGAATCTTCTTCAGCCTGTGAAACATCACAAAGAGGTCCAAACACTTAGTTTCTTTGAATTTATGTTCAAAGTGTTCCGTTCTCATCAGCCAGAAGAGTGAAGTCAAAAGCTAGAAGGCTGCTTACTCTTGGTTTATGAAAGTAGGGGCTGACATGGCTTTACAAAATGTATGTAGTGTCATACTTAGAGAAAAAAAAACTGTTAGATGTATTTGCTTAATAGGTAATGAGTTTAGCTTAGCATTGAGGCAGGGAACTGATGAACACAGGAGCAAGAGTGCCTCTTGTCAAAGTTATTCCTGGAAATGTACATAAATGACTGACATGGCCATTTTAAGCTTTGGGTATCCTGTATGAGGGACATTTTAACACATTTTTGAGATAATAAAATAATCCTGTTTGGAAGCAGTAATTTAACTCATGATTTAAATATTCTTAGTGTTTCCATGAGTTCCTGTATTACCTCTGTTCCATTCCCTGATGTGTTACTCTGAAGAGAAGGCGTGGTCAGCTTAGTTTCATCTGCATCAGGATCGGACAGACCTGTGTTTGAGTCTGACGTGGAGGAGAGACAGAATCAGTTGCAGGTTTTAAAACATTCTGAGACCATCTCAAATACAGGGCAGAGACAGGATGTGGGCACTGTCACCATGGCTATGTAGAAATGCAGACTTGATGCAGGGGCGTCACAGGACAGCACAGTTATTAAGCAAAAGCACATGACAGAGCCAAACATAACACACTTCTAGATCACTTAACTATAGCATTCAGCTCTATTGGTAAGTAAAGAGAGTATCATCTGCATATTGATGAACATTTGCTGCTTAGCACTGGTAGTACAAATATATTAATGAGAGACAAAGTGCAGAGGTCCAAGAATTTAACCTTGCGGAACGCAATGGCTAACTTTGAGGATTAATTTTTCAACATGACGTGCCATATTCATTTATGCACAGCTATACACAAAAGTGAAGGTGCATTTCAGCTACAAGGTGATTATAAAAAATTGATGAAATATAAAAGAATGAAATATACAAGAGAGCGTTTGAAAAGGATTAAAAGCCATCAAAAGGACAGGAGGCAATACGTCGCTGCTCTGTTTGCTAAGTAGCTGCACTTTACCCCAATCAAAGCTTGAGTGTTTGGCGCCAGTTACCATTCAGACATAAACATGAAAGAAAACTTGGACTAAAACTATAAGACAAGATACTTTTAATATGTACAGCAGCTAAACAATGCAAAAGCAACAAAAAGCAGCAAAGACAAAGACTGTCCATGAAACACAACAGGACTCATTGGTTTAAAACGTTGGGTTGAAGCAAAATTATTAAAATGATTGTACCTTCTTCTTCTTCACTAAATGGTGATTCAGTAGTATAGTCTTGTCCTCTTGAAAAAGATAAAAGTGCTAAAGCTGAGATGAAGAGAGAACAGGATTTAAAAAGCTGTACCAAAAGTTTGGGACAAAGAAACGACCTGGAAAGAAAGGATATTTACAAAGAAGAAGTATATTCACAGCTATAGTCACATTTTTATGAGGTTTGTGAATCATCTACATCGCACATGAAAACAGATGTTTCGTGCTCACATTTTGTATGCTAAGACTGGAGGTGTGAAGATGCAACAAGTTTACAAATGTGTGAAAAAGACAAACCTGGGTGTGATGTGAGCAGAAAGTACGGCTGATAAAGGACAGAAGATGATAAAAAAATAAAGTTTTGCTCATTTTTTACTTACGCAATCAGACTTGTAGAGATCACAGTGAATGTCTCAAAATTTGGCTTTTTTTGTTGTATCATTTTCCACTTCACTCATTTCTAATCATAATTCCTTATTTGGGTCTTTATTTGAACTTTAACTTATCGATTTACCTCGTGTACACGCCAACACTGCTTCTGGTTCTTTGAATTATCCCTTAAATCAGACTTCCGTATCCTCATGTGAATTCAATTCTTAATCAAGGCCTTGAAAGTGTTTCTAAATAAGTGGATACCTGTGATTTCAGAGGTAGCTTTTTGATCGACATGATAAGGAGTGAAGCCGGTGACGCTTTTGCAACATCTGATGCAACTGATGTCTTGATAATCTCTCTGCAGCTTGAAGGTTTGAATTTGAAGTAAACGCGGGAGCTCTGATAGACTTTTTTTTTTTTTTTTTTTTTTTGGTCTCTTTTAAGTTTCCTGATCAGTAGAATGAGTTTTTATGTGTGACTGTGAACACTGAGGGGAATATCACAGCTGAATGAAAGCAGCATGTTTAAAATCTGTTGAATAAAAGTTTGGTATAAACTCACCGAGGACGCAGACACAACTCCAAGACTTGAACATGGTGATTTATGAATGAGGCTTTATACCCTCTCTCTCTTCTTCTTCTTTTCTTCTTTTATCTCAGTTTTCAAAAAATGAGCTCCTAAAAATGGTGGCTTATCATCCACAAAGCTGCCCTTTTACTTTCTTTATTTTGTTCCTTTTTTAAGATCCCCTTCCTCTAACTCGACTCTCGCTTCTTCTGAGAGATTACTGCCTTGTGTTCTCTCTCTCTGTCTGTCTGTCTCTCTCTCTTTTATCTCCTCCGCCCCTTTTTTCTCATGCTTTTTTTCTCACATCCAACCTGCCACTTTAGCTTTTATGTTCTGTATCAGTTGGTTTATCGGATTTTGTTACTTTAGCACAAAATCAAAACAGTGTGTTAGTTAGTCTTAACTTGGACTAAAATGATCCGTCAGGAGTTCCTGTGGCTTTGTCCTCTAAAAAATATACCTCCAGTTCACTTAGTTGAAGCATTCAGCATCATTAGCGTGTATACGAGAGTATTGTCTGCATATAGAGTAACATTTGTAGCTTTGAACAGATGGCATAGTGCATATTGATGACAGAAAAACTACAGATGTCTAAGTACTGAACCTTGTGGAACTCCATGGCCAACTTTGGCTTACACTGCCTTGTGTTTCGGCCGTGTTTTTTTTTTTTTTTTTTTTTTTGTGCTTTTTCACTCTTCCTACAACATCTTGTTTTCTTGCCCCTAGCCTTTACCCTCCATTTCTCAACATCTCAACCCTCTGTCTCTCTGTATCCTCTAACCTGCTCCTTAACATCTCTCTACCCCCTCTCTCAGTTTCTCTCTCTCTCTCTCTCTGTATGTCAGTACTCAGGAAGTGAGTCATTCACCACAGAGCTAAGCCCTAGTTCGGCAGGATGCTAGCTCAGTTTTCAACTTCTTCCCTGAGCAACTGCTAAGAACTGATTCTCTCATTGTCACGTTAAAAGAAATGAAACACATTCAGACCCTCTTTAAATGTTTAATGAAGTCCCCGTTTTTTCATTTCATTTGAAAACACATTCTTGTGCTTTAGGTTGCAACACGTATTCATTTGATGCATCTTTCATCTTACTTTGAATTTCAGGCCAAACCCAGAAGTTGTTAAATCTTTATTTAGCACAGTTGCATTAGACAATAAAGCTTTATAAAATAATAGCATTCTCGTTTTCACAAAGTGGATTGAATCAAATGTTAAAGATGCATCCTTTGGTTTCTTGCACTAAAATTTCTGAAAAACAATAACGAATCCAAAAACTGCTAAAGTAATCACAAAGCAACCATGACATGAAGCTTTTCTCTTTAGAGAGCCAACAAGGCAAAACCCAAGAAGATATGGCCCACGAGGACAGAGGAGAGGCTGGTGGTGGAGGGAGAGCAGCCGTTTCCAACAGCAGCCGTGCTGTTCTGTGGAGCTGTGAGGAGAGACAAACAGATCAGCTTCCATCACATGGACTCTTCTACTACTGAGCCATGCCGTTAAGACTCAGCCTCTCTCAGGAGTGTCTGTTTTATACCCAGTCATGGTACTAACCTGTTGATGACTCACATTATGAGTTGGGAGATGTTCCTCCAGCTGTTTTTAGCATTACATAACTTCTTTCTCCCTGTCCCTTCTTTTTTTAACAATGTTCAAATTTGAAGCAAGAATTTTTTTTGTCTTTAAAAGAGTAAAATTTTTCATTTTTAACATCTGATATAATATTTTGCACTACTCCATTTTAAATATAGGCTCTAAATGCTTTCGAAACCATCAAAATCTGAAAAATACAAACGCAAGATACGGACTTTTGAATATTAAGAGTTTTAGTGTGCAGTATCTGAATGAACACAAACACTAAGAGATTAATGTCACCTGTGGGCTTGACTCCTTCATCACCTTGTCCATTTGATAACAGGACTGCACACCCTACAAGAAAACAAAGGCAGTACATTTAATCCAAATTTGTCAACAAAACAAAAACAAAATGCCCCAAATTCTCCAGGAGAGCTACACTTCCCTTCAAAAAGGTGCCAGGGAAAAAATATGCTGCGTTTTGTTTGCACTACAGCAGTTTGTGTGTTATACACCCTCAGTGCAAATGCAGAAATAGAAAGAGATATGACAAGAAACAAAGTGTGAGAACAGGAAACAATGCTGTGACCTGCTATTGTGGAATTTTGTGTGACCACATTTTCAAACCACTAAGTAGAAAGACCACACAGAGACTTGAACATTTTTTGGCCACGTTGACTGACAGACAACATGTCCTCTAAGTAAAAAAAAAAAAATGGAAGCCCTAAAATTGAAAAATAAATGATAAATAAAGTTCAAGTTAAATTTATATACAGACTTATTATCTTGATTCATATGATATGTAAGACTGTTTCCATCAGGTAAATCAAAAAGAGGAAAAAAACTTATAGAGCAAGCCCCCCCAAAACCAGAATTGACCAGAATTTTTTAGTTTAATTAAGATAAATAAATCAATAAACCAATAATAACTTGATAGATTTATATAACATTAAAGTCTGTTTTTCTAAGGTATAAGGAAAGAAGAATCCCTACCCCAACTTTTTTTTTTTTTTTTTTTTTTTTTTTTTTTTTTTTTTTTTAGAAATGGCACTAAAACTAAAATTAAAAAGGAAAAATAATTCAGAAAAATCTTTTTCTTTTTCTTGTTACCAGGAGGGTAAAATAAGAAAATTATAATAAAAATTAAAAAAAAAAAAAAAAAAAAAAAGAAAAGAAAAGAAACAACGATGCTTCTAATCTGAAAGGGAAGATACCGGAAGTACAAAGCACCGAAACTGTAAAACGGCAAGAATAACATCAACATATAATCGTAATTAAGTTACTTTCTGTTATTAAAACAGCAGATTGACAAAGGCATAAGGTGTGTATACTTCGTGTTTTAAGTTAATTAATCTAAAAAGACTTTTTTAGCTTCTGTTCTCAGATTTGTTAAGTTAGCTAAGCAGTGAAGCTGCTTAAGCTAGCAGGTGCATTACATCCGTTACTACTTTTAAGCTATAAGCGATCTTTTCGATTTGAAATACGTTTGGTTTGAAACTTGGGCACTTAATGTATGCGTGAGTACTTTATTAACAATTTATAGACTGAAATCCATAATACAAGGATTTAACTGAACATATTTAATTCTAAAGAGCTAAAATGATCTTTTAAGGTATTAATATTGTATTCATGGATTTATTTGGGCTCTTATGGTGCCTTCAATCAGTTTACAGATGTTTAAAGAAACACGTTTCAATAAAACTTGAACCATCAGTTGGGGGGTGAGATCTTCGGTCAAGCAGGGATGCTTCAATGTGCAGGTAATAACTAGGAAACATGGTCACCCTAACTATGATGTAGTTCAACTTTTCCCACCGCATTAGCAGGTTGAAAATGTGCTCTTTGAAAACTGTCAGAGACTTCACTTTCACCAGCCAGGGCCCAAAAAGAGGAGCCGTTTCTCTTGATATGAGGAAGTGAGACGGTGCGAGAGATAAGTTCTGACTGCAAGGTGACTTTGAGGTGAGCAAATGAAGTGAGCAAAGGGAAGTGGGTGCTGTTTGAGGACTGCAAGGTGACATCGCTTTCCACTTTAATAATTTTGCTATGTTGAAGTTCTCAGCGACGCCTTTTACTCACACAGGCTGTCTCTTAGAGGTTTTTGAGTTTTTAACTTATATGGTTAAAGTTATTGAAGCAAAAAGTTATGCAAACCCTTATTCCATGCAACATGTTTGAGATTTATCCATAAAAAATAACACTGCAGGGATAAAACAGAGCTGCATGATGAGAAATCTTAACTTGATTTTTTTCTTTTTAACTTTTGGATTTTAATTCTTAAATCTGTCAGAAACTCAGAAGAACACATCATACATATATGACAGTGGAGGCACACATTGCAGCAACAACCTTAAGTGAATAGAATAAACCTAATTCGATTTTCTTTTATTTTTGACTCACCAACAGCCAATATTAGCAGGTAGATCTTCATCTTCATCATTTCTTCTTTATCTTCTCAGTCAGATGTTTGACGGAAAGCTCGAGGTGCTAAAAGTTCTTTGCTCGTCTGCAGCTTGCAAATGCACGTCTTCACTTTCTCGTCTCACATCTGCAACTGCTTATCAGCCAAAGATGCTAAAGGAGGAACTGATAACCCACAGTGTGTTCAGACTGAGACAGTGTGGCGCATTGGTACTTTGTGTGTTTCCTGATGCTGAGCACGCATCAGCTGGTAAATCTGAACTCCAGGCTCTTCCTTTGTGAATCACGTAGCTTTGAGATTGTGACATTCATTCCCCCAGTTGTTGAAATCTCAAAAATCACTGACAAACTTTTATAGAATTATAGAAGAACGAGATAAATCAAATAAAGAACAAAAAACAGACACAAAGAGAGTTAACAATCTGCAGGGTTTAATTCTGGCTGTTTACCTGGTGAAAAAAAAAAGTTTTAATATTTTTATCATCATTTTGGCAATTTATTCCAAATGAAGGAATGACAGACAGTTAATGTGATTGACCAGCAGGTGGCAGCACTGCTTTTCTCAGATTAGTTTGAAGAAACTTGCCAGAAAATTCTTTTTCTTTTTTTTTTGTATGTATGTACAGATTCAGCTCAGGAAATATGACAGGATCAAATCTACTGTCTTTAGCATGTGACTCTAATGCAGCACAGGTGAACACCAGAGGAGCACTACAGTGAATGTTTTCAGGTGAAGAAGGACAAAAAAAAATAAAGAAACTTTATGTCACATTAAAAATGGAATGCACATTGACAGGACTTTAAATTGACGAAACCAGATTATCCTGATATTTGCACAAGACTTAATAAAAGATGCATCATTTTGAGCATCAGAAATCTCTGCAGGTTAAAATAAGGCTTTTTTACTTTTGATATACGTTTGTTGTTTGCATATGAAGACACATCAGGAAAACAGAAAGACACAACTGATCACAGAGGCTTTGACAATGCAAAATTCAAATACTTTGACATTTTCAGCGTTTACAAAGAAAATGCACGACGAATACATATTTTTTACTGGACAGGCGGGACTTTCTGCTTTTAGTGTTAAAGAATTTCAGGCGACACCTCATGATAACACAACAGAAACGATAAAGAAACACAGCTCTGTAAAACTACACACTGCCTGTTCCAAAATAAATACATTTAATTCTCTAATTTCTGTGGTGTAATAGTGAAAAAATACATCAGTAGTGCTCAGTGGTGTTTGCATAGTTTAACTGTTGAGCCAATGCAACCATTTCAGAAGAGAACATAAAAAACTATTTGCACCAATCTCATAAATATATATTTGTAACACTTATTAATGTTCAAAATAATCTCCAATTATTTTGACGTATTTATAAATATAATCATATATTCACATATGTTTAAAAATATTCAAGTGCTACCAGGAATATAAACATTTATGCATAAAAATACCAACATCTGTTGGATTTTTGTATGTGCATTTTAGTGCTTTTAATTCGAGGGGTTTTAGAAACAGTTCTGTAGTCGATCTCTAAGCAGCTTCTTGGATTTCAGCAGTTTTTTTCTTAGTGTTGAATTACTACTAGATTCTCCATTAACTAGACCGGTTTGCACCAATGACTCCCCCCTTTACTCCTCAGCAGAACAGTCCAAAGTGATGCTGTGCTCCTGGGCGATGGCCGCCAGCTCTTTCAGGAACTCGGCGTACAGGATGATTGCAAACACTCTGCTCTTGGCTTGAGGGGGAATTTGGGGGCATGGGGGTAAAACACCGAGGGGAGGCAAAGTTAGAGCATTCCTCACAGAACCATTAGGGATGGAGGGATCCAGGATACCATAGCCTTCATGTGACTCGAGGCACTCTGGAAAAGGAAAACAATATGTTATACTGTGATGCTACGTGTGACAAGGAAGATATCTGTATAAGCAATCTAGTGCTGAAATGTCCTTATTCTGCGCTTCTTATTTTGTGGGCCATTAATTATGTCTAGGGTGCTGCTGGTTTGAAAGATCCAGTATTCCCAGGACCCAGTGTTCCTATGTTTCAGGGGTCACAAGTCCCTATTGTCCCATGTTCAAGGGTCCTTCCTCTGTTGCAAAGGTCCTACAGTAAGGAAAATACTCGGGGTCTACTTCCAAGAGTCCTATTAGACAATGGTCTTGGGTTTCAATGGTCCATAGTCTCAGAAGACTCAAATTATTGGGGTCCAAAGTTTCAGGGACCTATGTTCCTCAGGTCTCATGTTCCATGCTCATTAGTTCACAATATTTTATGCTTGTAAATGCCTACTTTGCAAAGTTCCTATTTCCCAAAGGTTTAACTTTCTGAAGGTTCAAAGTCCTTTGGGTCCCATGTTCAAAGGATTCCATATTTCAAGGCTTTTAAGGTTACAAGTCTTATAGATTTTCCTAAGGGTCTTCTGTTCTCAGAAGAGAAAAGTTTCTGTTTTTGTTATGCTGTATCACAGCTATCACTTTCAAATACTACATGTGCTAACTGTTTGTGTCTGTTATCTTACCTCTAAACTTGCTGTCCTGGTCTTTAACCAACAGGAACCTCCAGGCCTGGGTGACCAGGGCAGGATAGTCTGGTCTGGCTGCCACGTAGCGCTCAATCTGCGCATGCACTGACACCAACACCTACAAATATATACACACACATTCATTCTCAGATCTGCAGCACACGCAGTTTTACTGAGAGCATCTTTGATTAGTTCGGTATGTGGCTTTTACCTGGTACAGTGTTCGAACGGTGGGTTGGTTTTGTGGGTCTGTGGTGAGCAGGAAGGATCTCAGAAGAGGTTGTGGGTATGATGCTAGTTGAGAGAGGATGCCTGTCACCAGCAGGTTAACAGCAATGGAATTTTCCAAAAGGTTCTCAAGCCTTGACAACAGGACACTTACAAATGGACCTGGTGCATTATGGGAAAATACAAGGATTGTAATACACTTTTCAACACGCCTTCTTGTATCACTCTAACATTTAACTACGCCATCATGCTTGAAAACACAGACCTGTAAATGGAACCTCATTCTTCTTGCTGCCATCTTTACTGCTGCTTCTACTATCTTCATCCTCTGGTTCCTCCTCCTCTTCCATCTCCACCTCTTCCACTTGTGTTCCTCTCCTGTCCCACAAAGTGCTAAAGGCAAAGTCTTCATAAAGTCCATCCTCCTCTTCCAGTTTTTGCCTCAGTGCTCTGACTCGCCTCCTGAATAAGCCAATGTCATCTGTGATGTTGTTACAGTCAGGCTCCACCCCAAGAGAGAGCATGAGCTCATAGTATTGGGTCAGGAAGTCATTATTGTTATTGTTGATATTGTTGGTTGGAAGACTTAGAGGTTTGGCATCAGGAACCAAAGAGTCGTGTTCCTTGGATTCTGGATGGCTGTTAGGTAAAGCAGTTGTTAGAGAATGTGGTGCTGGATGTTGTTTGTTGTGGTGTATATGCGGGTGGTGTGTTGTCTGTGTGAGGTTGCGAGTAGCTGTGGAGTCACTCAAGTTGCATTTTAGCTTAAACAGCTTGTCATTTTCATCGGTATCATCGTACTCGTCGATGATGTTGTCCTTAGCATCAAAGCCATTTGTGTAACCCAGGTGCCCGTTTGGCTCTCCCTGTTCATCTATCCTCTCCATCTCATCTTCTTTTTCTTCCCTCCTTCTCCCCAACTCCTTACCATTGTCCTCACTTCTCCTCCTCACCTCATGCCCACTGTCCTCACTTCTTCGTTCCTCTTTCCCTCCATCCTCACTTCGCCTCCTTGTTGACATTATACTGTTAACTGTTTCTAGAACTGTCCTCCCTGTTGTTGTTAGCATAGTTGTTATTTTTGTTGTTGCACCAACTGTTGGGACTTCCTGGCCATTTGAGTTGTTCCCACGTGCCCGTCGATTTGCTGCCATGATTCGCTCCAAAATTGCCGCCTTTGTATCATTCTTAGCGACAAGGTCATAGACAAGAACATCGTCCTGAAACTCAGACTCCTCAACATATGAGCCATGCACAAGCCTGGTTGCAGTGCGCCGCAGCTCCTGGATGTGTCCAGGAGGTGACGGCGTGGAAATAGATCTGTCAACCTCCATGGTCACGCTGCCGTTTGTGAGGGGCATGTTTATAACTCCCGGTGAAGATAGATCCTCTTCTGCAAAGATATCATCCCACTCCAGCTCTAAAACAGAGTTTGTTCTTCCTGCATGGTTGCTTGTGGAGACAGTATCGGAGGAGGACAGGGTTGGGGAGAGGACCAAGGCCTGAGTGGTTGTTTCCAAAGAACAGATGGAGTCGCTTTTTGCTCGCCGTATAATCTCTGCTTCACTCCCTCTGTCATTTGCTGGCGTATTGGATCGGTATTCTTGAGGTAGAGGGTTTATTCCATCATATGGAGCTGACCAGAGCTGACAGGCCCTGCAAGAAGAAATACAACACTCATCAGAAACCCCTCAGTCTCCTGCAAAAGTTTATGGCGGTCTATTTTTGAGTTGACTCGACCAACCTTTGGGAAGTTGAGATGGCCTGACGGGCATCCCAGAGGTAATGAAGATAGTTCACATCCATCAAGAAGTCTGAACCACGGCAGTATCCAACACTGTCTGACAGATCTGAAAGAGACAGCAATTATTCGTGCTGGAGCACTGCTTATCATACAGTTTTCTGGACCTTTATCGATACTGACCTGCTCCTTTTGGCCAGTGGATGTGCTCTGAGTGTGAGTGCCTGTTTGTGTTTTTGAGGCTGCCAGGGCACCAGGAGGGCATGAGGACCAGGAAGGAGGCAGCACTGGAGGAGTAGCAGTCCCTCTGCTTCAAGGACCACTGCTGCCTCCTGCTGAGGTGACTGCAGGGGATCAAATACCTGAGGACACATGGATGGATGGACTCCTTAATCTCTCAAATCCAAAATTAAGGAACTTCAACTTCTTCAAAAGAAGCACTTTTAATCAATGAACCTTTGAGACTGACCTGAACACAAGCTGCAGCATGACGTCTTCACAGAAGAGACCAATCAGAGTCCTGAACAGAGCCAACGACACTGTCCCTAACTGATGGACAAACACACAGTCATACCAGCTCAAGAGCAGATAAACAGGGGATTAAGGGTAAATGTGTTACCTGGAAAGGTGTATTGACCCTGCTGACCAGCGTGTCCAGTATGTGCACGTTATCGTGTGTGTGCAGCAGGATGAAGGACAGGAATGTCTGGAGGAGGGCTGGCTCAGAGATGGAGCGGAGGAAGAGATCCAGGTAAGCTGTGGTGGTCATGACCTCCTCAATCGTCAACTACAGATACGGCAAGGATTTTATTAGCACAGGAGAGACGAGATGAGATCAACATCAAGGACACTGGGAAACATAATCCAAGAGGGCTGAGGTTTGATACCTTGTGCAGAGCAGGAGCCAGAACAGGCACCAAGAAGCCGTTATAGATATAATTCAGCAACTGAGACCGAATGGATGGATGAGCGACCTGAAGACAAGATGGACAGTTATTCGAAGGACTTTTCAGAGCACTTGTGCTTATTAATTTGTTGTTGTTACCTTTGCAACTGCACTACAGAACTCCAGGGAGTGCAGGAAGTGGACAAGAGCTGGAACCTATAGGCGAAACATAAGGATAGATTAAAAACAACCGGTCAGACTTTTCTGCAAACATATCTGTACGTTATCAACTGACTTCTTTGCCATGACTTAAGTACGACAGTTCTTTACCTAACTATCCATTCTATCTGAAGGATTATGTGAATTTCCTGATCCCTCATCTTCTCCAGCACATCTATGAGCTTTACTTTTGTTTTTGAGGGGACTAGCTCATGATCATCTCATGGATTTTTAATACCTTTGGCTAAAATCTGTTGGCAAAGGACATGAAGATGGTGAAGTTCTTGGTGATTTAAATAGACTCTGAGTCAAACTCTAGTTTCTAGAGCTTTAAGAAAGAATGAGTGAAGAAACTTTCACCACTGCCCCTTGACTGATCAGATTTGTAGCCTACCACAGGGCTCTTCTTGTCTCCTCAAGTCCCCTTGAGTCCGATCTCAATAGGACAGACAGGTACTGAGAGCCAGTACATCACTGGAGTTATCAAGTGGGCATTGTCCTTTATTGATTCATGTGAATCTGTACAGAAAAACTGCATCTTTAAGAAGATAGAAGTGAACACAAGCCGTGACACTCCATCGCTTGGCTAGACATACTGCTGAGTTGAAATTACAATCCTATCGATCTGTGAAATAATCTCAAATGCTGACTTTTTTCTACCTCTGGTCATACACTGAGATCACTCCTTTGAGGAAAAAAAACAGAAGAAGAGATAGTGGAACATGTTGGTTACCTGCTGCCAGTCAGCTGTGTCCAAACAGTGCCAGTCTTCACTGTAAACCTGTAGTCTGGCCGGAAGAGACGAGTACAATCCTGACAGACCTGTGGCCAGCACCTGTAATCACATAAATACCAGCAGAGGTTTTTGTACGAATTAAAATCCCGGAGAGGATTAGTGCTCTTGTTTTATTAATAGCTGAAAACAAGGTCAGATATTAACTGAAAGGGGGGAGAGGAGGAGAACGTGCTAAACTGACGGAACATAATGGACTGAAAGGTTGACTGAGGGAAAGTTGGTTGTTTGAGAGTCAGATCTAGAGAACGATGGTACATCTTGTCCATTTTTTCATCGTACATGGAGCTACAGCTGTTAAATGATTAGCTTAGCATAACGTGAATACTGGGAAATGGGAGGCTAACTGTGTGTTGAGCAGAAAGTCTGAAATTACACTTTAATTTGTACTCCGTTCAAAAAACAAGAACTATTAAGATCTAATGGGAACATGTGTGAGATTTTTTAGGTGCTTTTAGGTGGAATTAGTTTCCTTGGAGATATCCAGGAGCCTGGAGTTTGCCCTACTCCTTATGCTAAGCTAGACTAACTGGCTGCCATTGATAGTCTTATATTTATTGTACTGACAGGAGGAGAGTGGTGTCACTCTTTTGACTGATTTAAAGTTAAGAAGTGTATTTTCCAAGTTTCTTGATTGTTTTAGTAACAATATTTTAGGAATGAAGGACATAAAGAGAGAGAAGGAAATCATCAACATAAAAACAACAACAATGTAAACAGCTGCATCCATCAGTCTCACTAACAAACAGTCATCCATCCAATCCTGAGCAGATATACAAATCCTTCTCTGCGTACCAGCCAATCTCATGCTGCTTTACTAATCTGCTCCCGACATAAAGATTGAGGTCAGGGTGCGGTTACATGGGCTTAAATCTGACACGCGTACACATACACACAGGCAGCACGTGTGTGAGTCTTTTTTCCTGCTCCTCTCTTTTTCTCACATACACAGTCAAAGCAGACACAAGCAGTGATGTCATCAGAATGGACAGAAAGTACAAACAAGTATTAGTTCTGTTATGATCAAGGACTTTTCATCCCTTGTTGTGAGTGGTCAGATCTCAGCTTTGGTAAAAACAAAAAATTTCTCAACAAGTTGTGAACATTTTTTGTTCACATATAACAAAAATGAGCATACTATAGCTATACAGACATAGATCCAGTGTTAGGGTCTATGTCCACTAATGGTGTTCTCTGCACCAGTTGCCAGTTTTACCAGCTGTGGCCACTAATGGAACAAGAAATTATGCATCATGCCAAAACTATGGACTGGATAAAAAATAGACGTAGTCTCCATGAAGTCACTCATTTGTTTCTGAAGCTTATCAATGGAAGTCGCCATATTGAAAACACTGACTCAACATAACTTTTTAAAACATAGCAAGAGATAAGCCTTTAGCCTCCTTGCTTGAGCCCAATTATGCAAAACTCATACTATTTTCAAAACTACAGAGTCATTAAAAAGGAGCTTTCCTTTCCATACCAGGCTGTAAACATGTTTAATTTTGATGTGTATGTGGCCTCTGGTGGACACTCATGGAACTCCAGTTATTCACATTTCCAAACTGGCTTCATTTGTCAAGAAGTAAGGTTGATTCTTGGCCAGAAGGTCTGATTCATATAACATACTGCACCAATTTGTTTTGGGTCTCATTGAGGAGAGGAACTGTCGGCATCCCCGCTCCCAACTGCTAATAAATTCTGTCCTTTTGCAGTTAAGGAGCTGAATGTGGATGCGATACCAGTTTAATCATTCAAACAATGTTAGTTTTCTTCCGAAGTTGAACTGCTTATATTGATGGAAACGCAGAATTGTGACCAACTTTCAGCAAATCATAGCAGTTTCACTTTAAATGTTCTAGGTTGAAAGTGTTGGACATCTTAAAAAGGGGGCCAGATGTATGCATAATGGAATATCCCTTCCCTGGGCAACAAATGTGGACGATTTTCTCCTTCTAGCCCCTCTTGTTTTTGAACTTTCAACTTTTCTTACCCAGTCTTGTTTATAATCCACTGTATTTGCCTCTCTGGCTCCATCATCCCCCTTTCTCTCTTTCTGCTGTAACACACTGTCACATTCCCTGAGGAGGCAGACTGAGCTTGTTAGTTTATTACGTAACCTGTGATAATGAGATTACAATGCATGGTGGAGATGAATGGGAGAAAGGACTCATCCACTGCACTGAAAAACCACAAGTCCACTCAGTTTAACAGCTTTTCATTCATTAATGATCTGTATTAAGGGGTGAATTTCTGATGGGACTTCCCTTTCTTACTTATAGTTTTTAAATCTTTTACAGCACAGCATTGGAACACTGAGTTCATCTGAAGCAAACAAAACCTGAAAAACCTTTGTGTTTTGAAGTTATACATCACTTGCTACTTTGTTTTGTTGGGTTTGATTTTAATTAAAGGAAAGAGGAAAGCAAAAGGAGAGGACTTATCCTGTAGGTTTATCTGTGTAATCTACTGAGTGACGCTGATCCTCAACAAATCCTTGACAACTCTTCAGTGAGACGACGCTCCAGCAGACACAACACAACCATGAAACTTGCCAGTAAACAAAGCCAGTAAAAAAATCCCTGTCTCACAAAAGTCTGGGAATAAGTCGTCAAGGTTTAGTGATGCAGAGTCAAAACTTTCTGTTGTTGATGAAACATTTTGCGGCAGTAGAAGCTTGTGTTTGTGGCTGCTTTAACACTTACGGGACAGAAGTACGTGTTCTCTGCGATGTGCTGGGCGACTCGAGGATCGGTGGCAGACAAAGACATGATGAGAAGCAGAGCGTCTCTGGCCTGCTGACCAACAGAACCCTGTCTAAAGAAGGAATGGGGATAAAGTTAGACTTTCTTCAATTGTATTTATACAAATCAGTATCGAAAACAGCTGTGTGGCATATGTATCTGCTTTGGGTATATTTATCGTACGTGTGTGTTTGTTCGTCTTTGGGTATCCCCACCTAGGTGTATGTCCATATCAATCCCTGCTTGTGTGTGTCTTTGCATGTTCCTCGATGTATGTGTACCTTTGTGTATTTACCACTGTGTATCCTTTCCTGTGTATGTATTTACTTTTGTATATTCCCACGTGTGTGTACATTTCTGTGTATACCTTTGTGTGTATACCACTATGTATCCCAAACTGTGTGTAACCTCTGTGCATTCCTACTTGTGTGTGCATACCTCTGTGTATGCATATCTGTGTGTACCTGTATACCATTGTGTACCCTTACCAGTGTGTGTATACCTCTATGTGTGCGTACTAGTGTGTATCTGTGTGTATTCCTTTGTGTACATCATTTGTGTGTTTGTTTGTGTTTACACCATTGTATATCCCTACATTTGTGAGTATAACTTTGTGTATACCTACATATTGTACCTGTGCTTGTATACCTTTGTGTATTTACCTACCTGTGTGTGTATGGTATGAGCAGGGAGAAGAGCAGGAAGTTGGCGGCCCCCTGGTCCTCACTGGTGTGGAAGAACAGTTCCAACACTGAGGGATCTTTGACCAGAGCCACACACAGCTGGTTCAAAAGGTGAACCAGTTCTGCCTCCACAGCACCCCCACTGTCTGGAGAAGGAAACATAGATGATTTACTTCCCAGGTGTATTATTTTTATTGGTTACACTTCCAGGAAAACATTTTCTGGTAAAATTCAGCTCACCTGTAGCAGCTCCAGCGCAGGATGCCAGCAGCATCATGAGTGGTCGTAGAACTGGTTTATGGTGCAGGAGAGGCTGCCGGGCCTGAGACAGAAGCATCTGATACATCCTGAGCTGCTCCAGCTTCATATCCTCAGTGAACTGTCTCCTCAGGCTCCACAGAAACAGCCTCTCCATCACTCCCTCCAGAACCACAAACTCCAGGATGGGGCCCATGGCTCCACCTGGTAACAGAACGTTACATGTGTGAGAACAAAACACCGTGAACTATCTGATTACGTATTTTATTTCTACGCTCACCTTGCCCCGCCTCTTCCTCCATCAGGAGGAACAGCATGTGTTCTACGTAGTTCTGGACTGCACTGGCTTCATCGGCCGGGATCGGGCCGAGGCGTAATGCTCCTGAGCCACTGTTGTCACTCTTACCATGACCAGAGAGGAAACTCAGCGCGCTGGTGCTACTGCGACCTGGCTCATGTTTCTCGAGGATCTTCACTACCTGCAAAGATAGACAACTGTAGGCATGAAGTGCACTTCATCTCGGCTACGATGGTGCAAGGTCAAACCTTTCTCACAAAGTCTTGGGAGATCTCAGCACCCTGTTTTTCTCAAATCTAGTTCAACCAACAAAATCTTTGGGTTTATACTAATTAGGTTAAACCTTTTTTGGCTCTGAGACTTTAATCGTATTACCTCAATTTCTGCTGCAAACACAAAAACAACAACAACAAAAAAATACAAAAACAGGAAATAAAATTCAGCGTCTTGTAGAATACTGTTATTCAGTGTCTGGACTCGAGTTAACCTTTGACCTCAGCTGCTTCAGACAACAACCACGCAAACACAAACACACAATTCACTTTTACAAACAGTCGTGGAGTGTGTGTGGGCTTTCTTGGCGGGTGTAGAGTCCTAAATGGATCCTGTGTTTAAGGGCCAAAGTCTGGGTCAGTACCACAAACACACACACACACACAAACACACATACACACTCACGCTGAACAAGGCATGTGCCAACCATTATGAGGAAATAGGGCAGACTGGACAACCAAAGAGAAACACAGGACGGTGATTGATTGATCAGTTTGTTACCTGCGCCCAGTGGTTCTTGAACACAATCATGCAGGTCTCAGGGTCCACCCCTCTCAGTGTGAGGGCCTTCCTGTGAAGGCCCCCCATGATCACAGAGGCCATCATTTTGACTGGCTGTCAAGTGACTAATGCATCTTCCAGGGGCATTAAACTGGCTCCTGTAGCCCAGGATCAGGCTCTGCTCCTGGGCTGGACGAGCAGCTGTTGACCTGCAGGAGATGGAAGTGGACAAAGTAGAAAATAATAACTGGTATCTTAGTTTCGTGAATATGTAGCTGTTAATAATCCACTTCCAGGAATTAATTAACAAAATGTATGACTTATAATTGCAGGACTATTTGTTTAAGAAATGCAGCTAAAGTTTTGAAACCATCCAAAAGCTGACTGAACCGAACGTTTGGTTAACCTAACAGCAGCCTCCTAAATTTGTTTATTTCTCATGTTAAGATCATTTTTTTAATAGACATGTATGTGGTTTCTGAAACTTTTGGAACCAGCTTCAAGTGGACACTCTTGGCGCTGCAGGGACTGCTAAGCAAGAAGAAAATATCAGCAGAAAAACTACTGAGAAGTGGACCTGAAACAGGTACTGATGTTATATTCTGCATCTGTTTAGAAAACCACAAAACCTCCAACGCTGATTAGAGTACAGCACTGCTGCAAATTGATGTAACTTAGCAACTATTTATTTGCACAAATAAATAATTTCAAATTTTTAATGCCTGTTACTCAACACTCAGAGTCAACTTATTTGTGTTTTTGAATAGTTAAGAAGCAGGATAATTTATAGTGAGCAGGTTGACTCAGGATTCTATTTCACATAACAACCCGTTCACCATACATCATCACTAACAAACCAACTACGCAACCTCTGACTAAAAGGCTTCTCTGCTGTAATATTTCTGCATCACACTTTCCCTTTAAGGCCATAACAGGAAGTGAAGGTCATCAGAAGCAAATAGCAACAGGAAAATCCGGAATGTGTCCGGGTGCCACCCAGGGCGTTCCGGAACATTCCAAGAATTCTGGAAGCCCTTTAAGAAAAACTGCAAATAAAGAAAAAAAAAAGATTCATTCAGCAGTGAACATACCTCTGTGCTGAGACATGGACGAGCGAGCCTGCTGCCTGTTGTTATGAGAAAGAGAGAGAGAGAGAGAGGTCAGGCTCATATATACACACACTCAAACACACACATACACAATTAAAAAAATCCATCCCATCACCATCTGGGTCTTTAATCTGAGTGTGTGTGCAGTAATCTGAGATGAGGCAGTGATGTTAAATCCCAAACCGCCACAGCGTGAGTGTGTATGTGTTGAACTCAGACAGTCACATGCCATCACACAAACCAGGGATTAAACACACACACATGCACACACACTCACACACACTCACACACACGCACTGAGTGAGCTGGGGTGTTCAGATTCATATTTCTGACCCGTTTTTTAACCAGGCATTTAGCTGATTAAGTCTGAATAAATTTAAATTATTAATCCCCTCGGGAACCAAACCTGGAACCTCTCAGCGACAGTTTGATCTGTACTTTTCTCTCAGTGTTCCAACAGTTGTTGCATTAAGCTTATTTTCAAAGACAAACATCTTCAGTCTGAAAGATTCTGTAGTTTGGAGTCAGAGCGGTGAGAAAAAACAAGCGAGAAACCAAAAATATGAATATAAGGGTTTTTCTCCTGTGTCATGCTGCCCTAAAATTTACAAACCAGGTCACACACACACACACACATACACACACAAACAGCTGCACGTGTTAATCTCCTTCGTGGACAGCAGCGGATGGATTCAAGGTCTTTACCCTCGACTCTCACAGCTGTTTGATTCTCACAGAAAACTGCAGCTCAAAGTCCAAACGCCAAAGAAACCTGTTTCTGCTCTTTAAGAGATTTTATACGTTGATAGAATTTGTTCAAAGAGAAATTTAACTGTGATATCACAGGTACACAGGCTGTTTTGGTTAATTTTTTCCACAAATGTGGATTTAATTTTTATTTGTTGTTGTTGTTGTTTTCCAAAACAAATCAAGAAAAAAAACAACAGAGCACCTAGACGAAGTGGACAGAAAGCTTAACGTTTGTCCATGAAAAATGTCGGCAGTAATACTGAAAATAATTGTAAGATCCTGAGAAACTAACATGAGCCAAGGAAAAATTTGCAATATTTCAAAAAGAAAAATTTTGGGGGCTCCCTGTGAAACTTTTACAGGATTATTAAAGCTTTAACAAAACCCTTAATAACTTTTGCAAGATCCAGGTCCAGCTTTTAGAAAGCTTTTAGAATTAAGGTTCCTATCAAACTTTTGTTAGGTCGTCACAAACTATTGCAAGATCCTGGAAATTTCTGCAAGATTGTGAAAACTTTTTCAAGATTCCCAAAAAGTTTTGCTAGATCTTAAAAAACCTTTAGAAAGATCTAAAAAAATATATATTGTTCAGGATCGTGGGAAACTTTTGAAAATTTTTTATATATTTTTGCAAGATACTCAGAAACTATAGTAGAGTCCCTTGAATTTTTTGGAAGATCCGGAGACTTTTGCAAGATCTTGAGAAACTGTTTCATCATACCAAGAAACTTTTGGAAGATTTCTTGAATTTTTCTCATTTTTTTTTTTTTTGACATCCAATTTCCCAAAGAAGAAATGCAAGAGGGCACAAGGTCTGAGTTTTCTTCTTTGTGTTTCAGTTCTGGATTTGAGTTTGCCAACAACAGTACAACACACCACCTCATAAAGTGTGTGTGCGTGTGTGTAGGTCGGTGAAGATCAGTGACCTGTAACTGCTAGCACGTGCAGACTTCACTTTCTTAAGGCTGCTTACATCACACACACCCAAGTGGAGTACCAGCATTACTCAGCAGAACTCTCTCTCTCTCTCTCTCTCTCTCTCTCACACACACACACACACACACACACACACACACACACACACACACACACACACCTGATTAAGACAAAAACAAAGAATGCATAGAGGACAAGTCTATAA
Source organism: Labroides dimidiatus (assembly GCA_030710495.1). Lineage (NCBI taxonomy): Eukaryota > Metazoa > Chordata > Actinopteri > Labriformes > Labridae > Labroides > Labroides dimidiatus. Next base: position 18,022,794 of record CM061165.1, on the reverse strand, counting down.
TACCCTGCAACTGGAGTAAATCTTGCCTTTTTTATTGATATTTGTTTAATTTAATCTTAATGTTACAAAATGTGTTTTAATATTGATTTATAAATTAACCCAAAACAATGACTTCACTTTACTTTCTATTATATCTTTGTCTTTCACCCTAAATGTGTTTAAAAATGCCCTTTTACATTTACAGTAGCACTTTATCATATTAATGTTTTGTTTAATTAATATTTCATTTCCAGCTGATCTAGTTTCGTATTGTTCCAGTCTTCACACATAACACGTCATAACAACTCTTTAATCACTTTGTGGTGCTTTATTTAGAGCTATTCGTCTGCCCTACATGACCGTGTCTGTTGTTTTATTCCTCTCGTTGTTATTGTTTATTAACCTTTAATGTTTCGGCTCGTTAGGCTTCAGTCTGATTTTAAATGTCAGTTTAAAGAACGTCTGATACGCCACACGAAAAATATTACCGTTAAACCACTAAAACATGAAATTACCGTAAACCATCTAACATTCCATACAGGATGAAGTGCACCTGTAGAAAACTAAAACATGGATCTTACCTCCGGTTTGTCCCAGATGAAGGAATGTAAGTCCAAAAACACAAGAAAGAACCGTAAAGTTCTGTTATGGTCCAAAAACTCTGCTAAATTCCGGAGTTTCGTGTTTTAAACTGCGGTTTTGTGTCGTTTCCTGACCTGCTGCTTCACTGCTGAGCTTTAATCCGCTCAACCGTCAATCATCCTGCTGCTGGCTGCTAGGTAACAACGTGACCCCGCCCATCCACGAAGGAAGCCACGCCCACCGAAGAGGATGTTTACAGACCATAAATGAGCACTCTGATGCCATTTATTCCTAAGTTCTCAACTCTGTTAATCAAAAAAGGTTTATACTCCTGTATTTATGTTTCACTTTACTACAAGAATATTAAAAATAAGAATGATCGATTTTTTAAACGTTGAAACAACATATAAAAAATGCATTTTCCTGATTCTATGAAGGCTTTTTATTACAAAAATACAACTGAGAATTTAAAACAGAAACTCCATATAAGTCGGTACATTTAGGACAAAATTATGTGATTTACTGGAGGTTTGTCTGATATTTTAAATAACAGTATTTGTTTTGAAGAGGTCAGTCCTTCCTTACTCCTTCAATAAAGGAACCAGTGCTGCACTCTGCTGGCAACATACTGAAACTGTAACTGGTTACAACCAAACTTACTGAAAGCAGGATTTTGGAATCATAGTGATGAATTTTAAAGCAATCTTTAAAGTTTCATTTCCAAACATGCATGCTTTTACAAAGTCTAAAGAAAAAGTCATAACTTTGGCTAATGATTTTATCAAACATCCAAAAGAAAAGCTCCCAGCAAACCTAAAATATAAGAAAAGTTGAGGAAAATGTGATCAATAATTTAATTAAAAATTGTACCACATAATTCAAACACTTTTAGAACAGTTATTTATAAAACTTTTATTTTTTTTTATTTTATACTCAGTGAATACAAGCTAATGTGCAAATCATTGTATAATGAAAAATAAATGATATTAATGCAGCTTTTTAACAATTTCTGCTGGAAATTAACAAATATCTGCAGAAGTCCTGAAAATATTTTTGTCAGACATTTGAAAAATCCAGAGAAAGTTTTTATAGGATCTGAAGAAAAGTAGAGTCCAGAAGAATTTTATCATTTTAGTTCTAATGGTGTTCTTAAAGAGTTCTTAAAGTGTTAACTCTTCTGTTTTGAGGTAGTCTATGCTCCCATCATGCTTGACATAATTTCTTATTTATAGCAGCTTTATTCTGTTTTTCCATTTAGTCTATTTTCCATGTCCATAAAGGAAGATCTGTACCATAACTATTGTTGTGACCCCTGTGACGCTAACATATAGGTCATAGGAACAGGAAACTGCAACATACACATACTATCGTCAACTAATGGTAATAAAACATTAAAAGTATATCAAGATGAAAAATCTTACAGCTGAACAAAATGAACAAATCCCTAAAAAAGCCGAACTTCCCATCACTTTAACTCGCGTTCCCATGCTTTTTTTTTTTTTCTCCTGTCGGTGACGTCACACAGCTGAAGCGCGTGCTGCACTGTATCAGGAGCTCGCGACCGGTGGCGAAAACTCTTCAACCCCAAACCCAAACACTGTGGCTTCCACTGTTTGGAAATACACGCAGTTTTTCGGATACTTAGCCTCTCGGATGCAGTTAAAAACCGAACCGGGGCGTTTTAAACTCTGAAAGTCGTCTCAGGCGATAAAGTTGACGGTGTTTGGGTGAAGTTGTCCCGTGTTGTTGTGGTGGATGCGATCGTCGACACAACAGGAGGTGGAATAATGTTGCTGCTGCTGCTGCTGCTGTCTCTGCTTTGACCCAGCTCCATTTTCTTTTACACAGACAGAAAAAAAAGGAAGAAAAAGACTGATAAGAGGAGAAATGGCTGAAGCTCGGTCAGAGGAAGAGGAGGAAAACATGATGAGGGACACCCGGGAACAAGTGGTTCGACGACAGCCCAACAACTCCGGAGGTAAAACCGCAAAAATACCGAAAAAAATCCGTTCTTCGACGAATCAAACCCACCTGCTATCGATTAATAATCAGGATTTCTGTTGGGAAAACGAGCTGTCACACCTTTAAGACAGTTTACATCAAAAATACAAACCATAAAGTCAAGTAGCTGTTGATGGACATCAGCAGAGATAGCATCAACAACACGTTAAAACACTGTTTTTAACGGAAGATATTTTACCCAACATTTGAGTCTTCATTATGGTAACCCAGTTGAAGCATCTTAGTAAACTCTCACATCAAACAATCACAGATATTTGTAAAAACTGATAAACTGCTCAGGTCTGGGTTTAAATCTTTCAGTATGCAGAATATAAAAGTTTTACAGTTGGGTTTGTCAAGAATTCAACAGAAAGTCTGATATTGGGTTCAAATTTTTTGAAAAATTTGTTTGTTTGTTGAAATGTTAACTGATAAAATAGTGGATATTTTTTTTCCATTAATTTGATCATTTATGCTTTTTAGAAGCAACAGTGCATGGAAAGCATAGGTTGTAACATTTCATATGGAAATGTATCAACATTTTCACTCATTTTTATAAATTAAGCAATTTTTAAAAATTTTTATTAATGCAGTTTTTCTCTCTAATTTCCCCTTATGCAAGATTTTAAGCATCAAACACTCATATTAATCAAGAGTGTGTTTTTTCTCATTAGCTCCATTTATGTTGCAATTTTTTTTTTTTTAATCTTAACTGCCTGTTTTACAAACACACACTCCAACGAATGCTCAAACAACTGATAACAGATGAAAAATGAAGGCGAAACTAACTGTAGGAGTCTGGGTGTAGCCTGCTCAAACTCAGAGCCATAAATCGTGTATCAACATGCATGCATGTCGCCATTTGGGTCAAAGTTTACACATGCAGGCGTAAATCTGCAGACGCTCACAGAAACATTCCCAGCTGATTGTTATGGTGCGGGCCTGTGCCAAGACTCACAGCAGATAGTTTAATCTTCAGGTCTTTGCGACTGTATCGCACGTTTATGGCTACGTAAGTCTTCATTTGACACGGCTCTTAAAGGTTCTTCTTTGTAATCATTCGTGAGTAAGACAAGTGTATGATGCAGTCACGTTAACCCCGAGGCTACAACTGGGTGTGACTTTCAGGTTATTATGACACCTTTTGAAATGAAACTGAAGCAGAGAACAATCCTAAGACAACAGTCAAATTTTAACCTCCAAGTCATTCACTTTGATCTTTTGTTCATTTACGATGTGGTAGAAACAAACAGTTGAATAACTAGGAAGTAGGAAGTTGAATGACAGGTGTTTTAGCTGACAGCTGATCTAACAGGGAAATGTTCTGGGGAATGACGGCAATGAAAGCATATCAAGATAACGATAACTACCTCATTTGTCATTTGAAATGTGTAGCTTTTGCACAGCTGCAGCAAGGAGGGACTGATATTTAGAGAGCTAAGAAGCAACTAAAATCCCTGTTGTTCACACACACAGAAAAACAAAGCACAGCTCTGACTCATCAGTTGTTGTTTGTTTTGTTAACTGAGCTCTCCTGTCCTGCAATAATGATGTTTTCACGTCCAATTCCCAAAACCGATACTTGTTGATATTAACCTGCTGCATTTTGCGCCAAAAATAGTCCAGACAAATAAATTTGTTAACAATGCATATATATTTATATCATAAACTTTAAATGGAGTATAAACCCAACTCACAAACCTGATTCAAAAACCATGTGTAATATATGTAACTACAGTTTTTACTGTGAAAAGAAGGCACTGACTCGGTTCGGAAATATAATCTCAATTATACAACTACTACTTACTTATGTTTTCACAGTGAATTCCCAAAACATTTTAAACAACCTTTGGGAATCTGACTGTAGCATCTAAGTGACAGGCTGCACTGTTCATAGAGTTTGTCTGACCACTGAGGTACCAGAAAAAAATACAAAATACTAAACAGAAAGCTAGGGATGCACCGATACGGAAATTTTGGCCGATACGGATATCTGATATTAATATTTCTGTTATGGCTGATAACTGATATCTATTGATATCGATAAATGTTACAAAAAAATAAAGTTTCTGAGATGATAAAATTTTGTACAGACTGAAAATCCTGCAAACTGAATTTTTGAATGACATTCTTTTTTTTCAAACGGTGTTTCACTTTCAGATAAGAACGTTACAGAGCTACCATAAACACAAGGAACCAACAGTGTTACTACATCCCTCACGACTTGTAGCAAGTGTGCAGTTAAACTCTCAACTCACAAAACTCCAGTGAGAAAGTCTGGATCATACATCAAAATGATATCCCGACAGAGTTATCCTAACAAACTGATCAGTATCCATGGCAACCCCTTCCAGACACTAACAGAAACAGACAGATATAAACATTGGTTGTTAAAATTGACCCAGTTTTACTCATTGGACCATTGCTGATATGTTAAAAAATGACAAACATCGGCCGATACCGATATTAATGTCGATATATCGGGCAAAAAAAAGAAGCTTTTCTTGATACCCATCCCCGTATTTGTAGTCGAACTCGTCATACAAATGGCTACTGCTGCTTCACATTTCTTTGGTGCTTCTTCGTTACAGTGGCGTTCTGACAGTAGGATCTTTGGAGGGTTGCCTCTGAAAACAGTGAAAATCATCCACATCTTTTTTTCTCAAAAGCAATCACTCTGTTAACTCTTAGAGCAAAACTCGTCCTTTTCAAGAAACGATGCTCCACTTTCACCCTACATTTGACTTAGTTGTTATTTTTTGCATTTTAGAACCTGTGCTGCATACAACGATTGATGATATTACACTTCAAGAGTGGAGTCAAAACACTAAGAGCTCCCCCTAGTGACTGGCGGCAGTATTGGCCTTAAACCTGCCGCCTTAATGGTAACAGATGGAACATTGGGAAAGCAGGCAATCCATACGGCAAAGACTAGTTTTAAACAGTTTGAGATGTCGGTGACCAACATGGAGGAAGGTTTGGTTTCACTTTTAGACAACCTGAAGAGATGAAGACCTGAGTCCGTCACTATATTAAAATCTGGTTCAAACAGCCAGCTTTCTTGGACACATTCACAAATTCTGATGTGAAACACATTTCAAATCATCTCCAGATCTGATGTCACAGCATTTGCTTTTTGCTGACCCAGCTCTTTAAGACGTATCTGCACTCAATCTGGTGTGTTCTCTGATCGAGGCCTTACTTTCAGCTGACGTCAGCTTTATGTCTTGCTATCCAAAAAACAGCAACCACCTGTTGATGCTGCTCAGTCTCCAAATTCGCTTCTCCGGGTAGGAAAAAAGGCTCAAAAGTTGTAAAACACACTCAGATGTGGGAGCTTGTGTTGCTCAGAGTGTAGGTCACCTGCTCCTGTTGTGTAATGAAGCTCGAGCATGTGACGGTGACAAGCTGAGGTCAACACGGTTTCTATCAATCTGGTGTTCTTCTAAATGTTTTCAACTTAAGAAAACATTCACAAGAGCTGCACAAACAGTTCGCAACACGGAGGGAGTGTTTTGGTGAGTTGTGTATAAAAGTTCTGGGATACAAACCAGGCTGGTGACACACCTCCATGAACTCAAACCCTGGGAGAAGATGTGTTTGCGTGCAGAGCTTCAGCTCCGTGGATCTGGAGGCAATCTGTGGTTAATTTCTCTGGCATCTGCAGTTTGTTGTTTCCACATGTGTTGTTTTCAAGCCTCTCTCTAGATTCAAGACGGCAGCTTCATCAAAACACGACAAGTTACTGATGGAAGTCAATAAGAGCACCAGTAAGAACAGGATCAGTTTGACTGTGAGGGGAACACTTGGGGCGGACATCATTCACTAATTGCTCATTAGGAAATCAAAGCTTTTCAGGCTTCTTCAAAAGAATTGCGACATGCCAACCACAAATTGACCCACTTCTGTTTCCCACAGAGGCTCATCTGTGATTGTGACAGCCCATATTAGTGCCCAGCTTTAATTAAACTCTGTTTCCAACAGTTCCCATGACGTCCCAAACATGCAGGACATGCCTTGTGCCCATAAAGTATCCTTTTATACCCGTTCTTTGCAGATTTTCAAAAAGCTACCTGTTCATGAGTGGTAGAAATTCATGGATTGGTCTGTAAACTGATGAGAACGCTCAGTTTTCAAGTAATTAGCGCAAGATCTTAACAAGACTTCCTGAAATTATGAGGTCATTACATAAGGATGACATGTAGGAGGAACAGGACCTCAAACACCAAGGTCTTCCCTTAGCTCCACCTTCTACAGACCTCCATAAGCTTGGCCAATCAGAGGGAAGAGGGCCTATGGAGCAGGGAGCCTTAAAGAGACAGCAGTTCAAACAAAGAGGTTGAAAAAAGAGGCTGAACTAAAACCAGTGAGAGAAGAATTGAGCAGTAAATCATGGAAAAATACTACTGGGGCACCAGAGGGACAAAATAGAGACTGGAAAAAGCACAGTACCCCCTCTTTAATGAGTTACTGTGGGCAAAACCTGAAAAAAGTCCCATCTCAGAATATGTGTCAGAACTATGCAGTAACATAGTTACAGATCCAATCCCCTGGAGAATGTAAGCCAAACGTTAAACTGTCTTTAACTCACTTTTTGCTCAGTTTTGGTCCCCACCAACTACTCAGATCTTTTTTTTACAAAAGCGGCACTGGTTTGAACATTTTGTCAGGCTTTAAAACCAAAACGATGAGCTGAAAGGTGTTAAAATGTTCCCAAAGTTAAAGGTTATAGTGATAATTAAGCTTTATGTTGAATAATCTCTCCCCCAGATCTCTGAGTTTCATCTTCTGACCTCTCTGTGCAAAACAAGAAACCCAACTGATGACTAACGCTCTGGAAAAATCTGCTGCGTTGTGCGTTTGCGTGTTCAAACGCACCTCCAGCTCAGAGCTCAGCCTCCCTGCTGCAACACCAACATCTGGGAAGTGTTAAAGCTCCTGATGACTCCAGCAGAATCCCACAACAGCCAATCACAGCCTCACTTCCTGGATGCTCTCTGCCAATCAGGAAGCGGGCCAGAGCAGACAGAGAGTCCAGTCAGAGTTTTAGGGAGTCGAGGGAAGAGAAGAAGAAGACAGCAGAGAGATTTGGGACAGTTTTTAATAGAGAAAAGGACAGAAGTGCTGTTGACTTTGTGGATTATTCAACACATTTGTCAACATTTGGCTTTACTGGATACTCTGAGGAGCAGATTTTCAGAGGAAAGGAGGTAGGAAATGGAAAAAAATGCACACACATGCAAAAAAAAAAATCACAGTCCAGGGCTACCTCAGAGAGAAACTACTCTCTGTCTTCGTTTGTCTTTCTTTCCGTTTGCTTTGGTCAGTTTTGAACGTGTTGACAGGAAGGTCAGGTGAGGACATGCAGGTCCATAACCTCTTCTATTAGTGCATTCTTTCTGCTCTTATCATGCCCCATTGTTTACACTGCTGAGTCTTAAAACTGTCAGTCAGAAGGCAGGGGGGGGGGGGGTCTTCTGTGTTTGGTCTTCTCTGGATGGAGCTTCTGTAGGTGGAGCTGTTTCTGTCCTCTGAACTTACTGCTGGCTTCCTGTTGTCTTAACTCAGTATGATACCAAATGTCAAATTGAATGTTTTATGATGCAGAAGCACCAAAAAGGTGACATATGAGCAACAGCCTGATGAGATGTAAACATCCCTTAAACCAAGTCTTAAAATGAACAAAAACCATTAAACTCACCAAATCAAAGCATCAAAGAGCAGCCAGTCTCCAGTCCGTTGGCTGCTCAGATACTTTCTGCTCTGTTTAAGGATGCTAAACCACTTTTCTAAAAGGATGTAGTGATGTCATGTAACTTTAAATCACTTCACTTATCTCAGAACTACCAGAAACAACACAGGTATTGATAATAGAAATGTAGAACCTTGGATGGACTTACTCCTGACCTTGACACTCTCTGCTCTGGTTGTCACATGGTTAAAATCATCTTGATTACCTTTTAGACAACCAAAAGTACAAAACTAATCCTGACTTAAGTCTAGAACTTGGAAAATAGTCCAGTCTGTTGTTCAACTCAGATGCTCTCTGTTCTGGTTCAGACTGCTGAACCACTTTTTTACTGGGATATGGTGACGATACATTGCTTTAGATTGTCTCAATTAACCAAAAACTATAAAAAACAAACAAACATGTAATTAACAATAACCCAAGGCTAGAACTGGGGACTAACTCAAGTCTGTTGGCTGCTCACTCTTAACTCTGTTTGAGATTGCTAAACAACTTTTGAGCCAGATGATGCAGTTACATGGCGCCAAATCATCCTGGTCAGTCCTAGAAAACCAAAAACACAGAGTTTACTCCAATTCAACCCCAGAACTTGGAAATCACTGTTGGCTCCCAAGATGCTTTATGCTTTGGTTGGACTGCTGAACCAGGGTGTGTTGATGTTGACAGCTTTAAAATCACAATTTAAGGCAAGAGCTGGGGACTGACTCAAGCCTGTTGACTGCTCAGACAGCCTGAACTTTGGTTGAGATTGCTAAACCACGTTTGAGCCAGATCGTCTTGCACTTACATGGCTCCAAATCACCTTGGTTATCTCTAGACAACCACTGACCCCAGAACAACTTGTTACTGAAATGTAGAAATGGAGATCGACTCCAGTCTGTTGGCTGCTCAGACCCTTTCTGCTCTCTCCTCAAACAGTACCATCATCTTTAAATTCTGTCAGTCAACAAAAAACTCGACCAACTGCAAATGAAAGTTTGAACGAAAGACGATCGACGTAAGTCTGTTGGCTGCTCAGAGACTTCCTGAACCACTTTTAAGCTGAGTGATTACATGGCTTTTAAAACGTCTCAATCAACCTCACACCACAGAAAAAAAAACATGGAACCAACTGTGGTTGAGGTTAGAATTGGAGATAGACTCATGTCATGATTTTCAGACATGCTCTGCTCTGGTTGAGACTGCTAAACCACTTTGGAGCCAGATGGTGGTTTTGTCCCATGGCTTTTAAAATCAATCAATCAATCAATCAATCAAATCTTTATTGGCAGACTCAGAATATTTCGCCAAAATTATAAAAGGCAACTGTACCAATGTCGCCACAAGTTTGAATGGTTTCATACAGAACTAGAAATGATCTCACTTATCTCAAAAACTACCAGTATTTCACAGACGGTTCTTCTCCTGTTTTTCCGTCTTCCCAGGTCGTCCTGACAGACGCAAGCCAGAGCATCGTCACAGGTAACACACTCTGCTCTACTTACCTCCTCTTTGTCTCAGCTGGCACTTCAACAAAGACAGTTTCTGTTACCAAGAACTCGTGCATGTAATGTGACCCACATGAAGAGAGAAAGTTCAAGCCAGAGAGGCACGTTTGATGTTCAGGTGACTCATAAAACTTTAACCCTTTGAAGTGCTTCAGAATAAATCAGTGGGAGCATCAGAAACGAGTTTGGGACTATTTTCTGCATTTGCCTCACAGACTTGCAGGATCCACTTTCCTCCCCTTTGGTCTCCGGGTCTGACACACTCCTGAAAGTATTTGGGCTTTAGGCCGGTTGGCATGGCAGCCAGCTGGGGAAGTCACAGAGTTTTAAGAGTGTGTGTGTGTGTATGAGTGTGTGTTTATGGGGAAAACAGAGCCCTGGTTTGAGTGCATTTCATTTTAGGAAACACAAAGCTGATTGAGAAAGTCTTTACTGCCTAAATAAACAACAGGCGCTGCAAATTATTCAGCAGCAAAAAGGAGTTAGAGGATCATGGTGACATTTTTGAGGCTGTAGTTTGGTTAGCTTTGGTAAACACCCACTTCAGACTGCTTTATGGTTTGCAGAGAGAGCGTTGCTTAGCTCAGGTTCTTCATAAAAGTTTTGGAGTCGAAGATTTCTTGTGACCCAGAAGCTAAATTGGATGGGGGTCAAGACGGGAAACTCAAAAACAATTTAAAACACTGAAACTTCATCAGAGAGAGGGAGCAAAATTTATAAATGATCTCTAGTCCAACGTTTTGGAATAAACAGGAAGAGTAGAGAAAGTTTTTCCACCACTGCTGAAATCGAAGTTTGGAGTTTGTGTTCTGGGCAGTGTCAGGGGTGAGTCATGTGTGTGTGTTCATGGTTAGCAGCTCTGTGGCACAAAGAGAAAGAGTCAGTTCAGAGACAAAGAGAGTCGAGGAAACAGACTTTTAGAAAAGACGGAGAGAGAAAGAGAAACAGAACGAGGTCTGACCTCCTTCTGTCGTCTGGGTGAGTCTGGCTCAGTTGATTTCTAACCTGCCTGGCAGCCATGACTTCTGCTTGGCTCAGTTTTCCAATCCTGGAGCCGTTAAATATTTCTTAATAATTTCCACAGCTTGTGTGTTGGACAGGTGAAGTCTCCTGCCCTGGGTTTTTCCACAGGTCTGTCCCTTCCTGTAAAAATTCAGCCAAAAGTTTTACCTGCCAATGCTTTTCTTCAAAATATCCTCAGTGATGTCAGTCAAGCCGAAGAGTTACTGCAAGAAAAAGTGTTTTTCCTTTGGACAGAGATCGACCGGAGACCGTTTTGTCCCATGACTTGACACAGGAGTGTGAAGGGATTCAGAAATGTGGCGCTCAATGACTCAGAAATCCTGTTTGTGTGTCCGAGCTTTACTAACAGCAGCAACGTATCGACTTGGTTATTTGAGTAGAAACTGTGAAATATACGACTATGTATGTTGATTATTGATATAAAGGTTGAAAACGCTAACTTCAGTTAAATCTGATTTTCTTTAACGTCGTTATCTTCAAACCAGAGCAATGTTATAAAGAGTCGTTTGGGAGTGGAAAGAGTCGAGTCTTGAGCTGAGCCAAAAGATCTGATCCTTTAAAAGAGCTTGAATTCCCATCATCAGGAGAATTAACGCTGAGGTTGTTAACCTGAGGAGGAAGAAGTTTCCAGATCCTGCTACAACGTGATGAAATAGATCGAAGAAAACTTAACAGTGGGAATTTATTTGGTTTGATTTGTTTGGTTTGAAACTTTTTTTATTGGACTCCGATGATCTGTGATGTTATTGTTCAGTTAACTTCCTGTTATCTGTTACCATCATATCTCCTTCTGTTCTGAGTTTAAAGAAGGCGAGAGGAAGCCAACAGAGGTGAAATGATGTGACTCATGTTTTCCTGTTTCTCTGCAGTCAGGGGCCTCTCTCATCCATCAGAGCTGCCATCAAGAGAAGTGAGTCATCACCTTAAACCTCCTCCTATCAGGTGTTTTGGGTCTGAATAATCTCAATTCAATGAGCTCCGAGGTTTGACATCGTAGATTGTGGAGAAGGGAGACAAAGAGACGTTCTGAAATCTGAGGTCAATTTGAAGCGTGGCCTGGAAAAAAAAAAAAAAGTGTCGTTTTAAAAGCGGAAAATCTGCATTTGGACCTCGTTTTGGAGCAATAAAATCCAGTGAAGACGGAAAGACGACGACTCCCAACACTGGACCGTCAGTGCTCACCAAACTGTTCACCCACTTCCTCTTCTGTTACTTTAAAACTTTAAAAAACATCATTTTTATTTTCTTAAAAAATGTAGTTCATACTTTTCAGTTTTAACAGATACAGAGAATAACTGACATTGTTTTTAATCAGGCAAAAGAAGCTCCGTGATAGGATGTACATCTGTGATTTTTGGGGCCATAAAAAAATCTATAAACAGGTGATTAAGTTATTTTTTAAAAAATTTTTGAGCTGATATAACATCCTAAATTTAGAGACCTTTCCTCTTGGTTCAAACTTTGCATTAGAGCGTCAGCCTCATTCAGGGTATGTATAATTTCTGATAACGCGTAAAAAAAAATATCTGAAAATTAAAAAAAAGCATTAAAAAAAAGTCCATATTTTGTTAAGATTTTAGTCTGTAGTTTCCTCCAAACGATATCAAACACTGAAAGTAAAAACAGTCTCGTAACCCGTCAGGAATCTGTTTTTATTTCTCACTGAAGCTGAAGCTGGTTTCTGCTGCATGCCTTCGTGATGACAGACGCTGGAGGGATTGAAAACACTCCTTTTTTTTTTTTTTTTCATTAACAGATGTGTTTCATCTGTGTGCGCTCGTATTTCTGTTAAACTCTGCTTTCTTTCTTTCTCAGCCTCCAACAGATCGACGTCTCTGTCCGAGTCGTCCAGAGACAGAGAGCGGGACAGGGACAGAGGGCGGAGGTGAGACACGGCTGCATGAATCCACCCGGTGACACACTTCAGTGTTTGTGCTCTATTTTACAAAAAAGTGTCGAGTCAGAAAAATGAAAAGGACGTATTTTCAGTCAACAGGGAGACACGGACGGGTTTGTTTACTGTAAATTAACGTCATCGTTGCAGCGTTGCGTTAATCGTTATTATCTTGGACGTTTCGTGTCAGCCAACATAACTGGTGCTGAAGATGCTGGATTCAGATTTATTTATTTAAAAGTGGAAAAACTTCTCCAGCTGTTCCAAAAACATGCCCCCGTGTTCCTCTGCCGCTGACTTCCTGTTATCCCGCCCTGTTGCCAGGCGACCAGAGATCACCATCCTGTCAGCGGAGCCGCTGGCCTCCACATCCTGGTTCCCCGGAGCTTCAGGGGGATTCCCGCCTCCTCCCCCTCCTGCAGCACAGATCTGGGGACCCACCATCCCTCCGGCCTTACAGGTGAGTGTCCTTTACTGCTCGGTAAAAGTTGGCGAGGAAATCTTCAACATTTCTCCGTCTGTGCGTCTCTGCTCCTCAGCCTCCTCCGTCCTACGAGGAGGTGATCCGAGAGAAGACCCAGGAGCAGGTCCTCCTTCCTTCATCCTGCTCCGGCTCCCCCTCCTCCACATCCCGTCCAGTTTCTTCAACAACCATCGCCACACAGACTGACCCAGGATCCGTCCAGGACCACCAAGACCTGCAGGGTCAGACGAAGTCAGATCTTTTTAATCCTTCACTTTGAAACTCGATGTGTTTGTTGATGATGTCATAATTGTGATTTCTGCAGCGAGGCGACCGGTGAGACCTCCACGGCCGCGTCTTCCTTACGCGTCCAAACCGTCCAGCATCGATGAGCTCACCTCCACAGGCAGCCAATCAACGTGTGCCTCCCTCGAACGTCCGAACTCGACACCAAACACGATCCCTGTCGCGTCCACTCAGTGCTGCGACCTCCTCACTGAGCTCTGTTCACCTTTGACCTCAAACTCCACAGCTCAAATCGACCAATGGGATCACTCCTTTGCTGCTCTTGACGTGGCGATCCCTCCCGCTGCTTCCTCCGAGCGTCCCAGGCCCCGCCCACGCACCCGGCTCAGTGCTCCTCCAATCAGCAGCGAGGTCAAAGTCCAGACGTTGGTGAAGCTGCGTGAGGACGGTTTGGCTACGCTAGCTGCTCGCACAGGCGCTAAGCAGGAGGCGAGTCAGGGGAAGTACCTCCAGGAGCTGCTCGAGGCCTTCAGCGCAGACGACTGGGGCTTCCCCGAGCGCCGCAGCAGCAGCAGTGAGAACAGCCAATCAGAGAGCGAGGAGGGAGACGAGGAGGAGGAGGAGGACATGGCGACACTAAAAGCGAGGATTCAAGCGTTCGAGCAGCAGCAGGTCGCTGAGGGGAGCTGTGGGGACGCCAACAACAAAGACTTTGTTATCACGAAGAAACCTGAACCTCGACCGCGACCTCGTCTGCAACCGACCAAATCTGCCCCCCCAACCGTCGCCCCGAAACCCAAAAACTTCTCACAAGCCCCCAAACCATCCACCAAAGTATTCTGGGAGGTTCCCGTCTCAGACTCATGTAGCTCTGAGTCTTTGAAAACAACTGAAACTCTTTCAAAAGACTCGGAACCTAAAACCGCTGCAGAACCTGCCCCTGCTTTAGTCCCCCAGCCCCCCAAAAACACTGAAAAACCCCTAATAACCCCTAAACCCCAGTCTGTAACAGAACCCCTCCAGTCTGGAACCCCTGTCCCAGCTCCTAGACCCCCTCCGCCCAAACTCACCCCCTCAGACCAACAGACCAAACCTCCACCCAGACCTCCAGTCGCTCCCAGGGCCAGTCTGGGAGCTCCAAGCCAGGAAAAGAGCACCACAGCTGGGGACACGGCCCCGAGTCTGCCCCCGAGACCCTCCAGTGGAGGAGTGACGGAGACGGGAAGTGAGGAGACGAATCAAACCGGTGAGTCTGGAAGGGCTCAGCTTCCTGTGGCTCTGGTACTGACCCCTACAGGCAGGTGGACGCAACTGCAACAAGAAATGAGGCTTTTATGTCTCTGATATATTAGATTTAGAAGATTTTTACTTTTATTTGCAGGAGTTTGTGTTCTGAAGAATTTCAAGTAAATTCAAGTTACACATTTTGAAATAACTTTAAACTAACGTCCAAAAAACTCACAGGTTCAATCTGAGATCTTTAGTTTGCTCATTCCTGAGTCACCTTTGATAAAAACACCTTTTAGTGGTTTTCACATAAATGAATGTTTGTCTCTTTTCTTTTAAACGGTTTGTTTTTGATCTGGAAATTATAAAAGTGAATCAGAACTGGAACAAGTTTCACTTTGTTCTTGAGAAAGTGGGTCATAAAGAGAGTTTTGTATTTCTGTTGTCGTGAAACAGTGAGAGGCAGTTTGGTGGCGTAGAGTTAACGATCGGATAGCACAAATATAAAAAGATGAGCTCTCTTATGAAGGAGATCCTGATCTCAGCGGGTTTTTGTCGGGTTAAATGAAGGTTGATCGATGATGTTTGGATCGTGTGAGTCAGCGTGAAGAAAGATGATATGAAAGAGAAACGTTGATGCTGACGCTTCAAACACTCTCCTCTGTTTACCCTGAAACTTCGCTCTCTGTGATGACCGAGTTTCATCCTGAACCCAATCAAGCGTCTCGCACTGGTGGTGTTCAGAGGAAACCAGACGAGTCGTTAAAGTTTTATTTCTGGATTTTAGTTTTTTTTTTGTTTTCAACGTCTGTTTTCTGTCGTTTGTTTAGGAAAGATCGGAAGCAGCCGTCCTGGCATCCCGACCAAACCAGCAGCACTGACCTCACTGCGGAGATCAAGTGGTAAGAGAGACCGTGTGTGTGTGTGTGTGTGTGTGTGTGTGTGTGTGTGTGTGTGTGTGTGTGTGTGTGTGTTAGAACACTAGCTCAATGCAGCTCTGACACAATGGAGTGTTTGAGAGCTCAGAGACACAAATCTTTGCTCGCTCATTATGCTGCAGAAATATGCAAACATGAGAAGAGATTTCATGCAGTGTGTGTATTTGTGCAGTGTGTGTATTTGTGCAGTGTGTGTGTTTGTGCAGTGTGTGTGTGTGTGTGTGTGTGACGAAAAGGGGGGGTGTTACTTTATTCAATCTGAACCTTGTGAAAGAAAAAAGCTGCGATTGTGTGAGAGGAGAAAAAAGACTTCACTGTTGTCGACGCTGTGTGAGTTTGATGTATGCGTACTGTATGTGTGTGTGTGTGTGTGTGTGTTTTATCCAAGCCATGTGATGTGTGAACCTGTCGGTGAAATCACATTACGCAACTAGTTTAGCATTTTTAGCCGCTTCATAAACTAAACCGTGGAGCCAGTGAAGAGGCTGGTTTATCTTCCTCTTAAAGCCTGAGAGGAAAAAACGTTACACAACCGTCACTGCTGTGTGTGTGTGTGTGTGTGTGTGTGTGTGTGTGTGTAACACTTACCTTGACTTTGGTTTTACCTGCATTACCCACATCATACCCAACACACCCAAAACAAGAGGGCGCTATCAAAGCAGGTCATCGGCGTACAGCAGCACTTGTTTTTGTCACATCGATGGGACGTCAGGAAATGCCTTTAAAAACCAAAACACAGTTTAAACCGTCGCATTTCATCCATTGATCGACAAATATAAACAGAACTAGATGTTAAATTTGATACTAAACCATGCAGACAGAAAATGTTTGGTGTCAGTTTTGGGTTTGATGACTCAGAAGGAGGAGACAAACTCAAATACAGGACTTATTTTTTTAATCTGTAAAGGATAAAACTGTTACACACGGAGAAATATGCACAGATGAACGACAAAAATGTTATGTGAAAATATTACAAAGTTAACAAAGAATTTGAACGTCCTCAGGAGTTCCAGTTTGTTTGTGTTGTCTGTTGTTGTTTGTTTGTTTAGTCTATTTTGTCCCCCTAGTGCCTCCATAGTATCGTCATATGATTTACAGCTCAGAAAAATCCCAACATGCTGCTTAGCAAGGCCCCCCTCTCCACAAACCCCTCTTTCATGGGGCAGACCTTGGTGTTTGAGGCCCTATCCCTCCTATGTGTCATGAACCAGTTTTATATGATGACCTCATCATTTCGGCATGTATTTTCTGACAGATTCAGGGATTTCTACCTCTGTAGAGGTTTGAAGATCTGCACATGCTCAGTCTGGACATCCATCGTTGTGACTTTCAGTATGTGGGGTGAATAATGTCCCATATGTCCTCTCCCCCTTCCAGCTCCAAATCTGGCCCCGAAACCCACAGCTGGAGTCTCTCCAACGCCTCATGATCCAAACCCGGCTCCACCCAAACCAACAGCTGCACCAGTGATCGCCCCAAAACCTCAAGGACCAACCCCGAGTACCAAACCACAGACCACAGGTCCGTCTCCAGCTCTGAGGAAAGGCTCCTTGACCCAGACCAAACCAGAAACTCCCCAGACTGTGACCACGAGCTCCGCGGATCCTCCTCTGCCTCCTCGGTAAGAAAGAAAACGATTCTGTGCCTTTAATTCACTCTGAGAAGAACAGTTTTATAGATTTTAATCATTTCCTAAACAATCAGAAAAAAATATCATCTGATTCGTCCTCATTTGCCTTTCAGACCTAAGCTCCTCCCACTTCGTCCTCCACCAATCAAATCCATCCCTGGCCGGCCTCCTCCTCCTTCCATCAACTCCAGTTCCTCCTCCACTCAGTTGGCCCCGCCTTCATCCAAATCTAGCCCCGCCTCCTCCATCTCTGCACCCAGCCAGTCATCCTCCTCATCCCAGCCTGATTCTTCCGTAACAGCCAATCAGATTCAAAAGATTTCAAAGAGAGGACCGCCCCTCCCCCCTCGCCCCAAACCGGGACACCCCCTCTACAACAGCTACATGGTACACACACACACACACACACACACACACACACACTCTGATGAAATGCTGTAGACTTGAGCGCTACCGTGTGTTCCACCTCAGAAACAGGAAGTCCTCATCGTCCTGGACGACGCGGCTCCCCCTGAGCCTCCATCAGGAGAAGGGAGGAGTCAAACTGATGCGACCCTGATCATCAACCAATCACAGTGTCTCCTGGACCTGGAGGACCAACCAGAGGCTCTTCCAGACCAGGACAGCCAATCAAAACCTGCACTGGAGGACCTGAGCTCACCAGATTCACAGGTATTAAAACTTCCTGCAGCACTCGCTCTCTTCACTTCCCGTCAGTGTCACTCGACCATCAGCTATAAAGCAGATAATTCTTTTTGTCCTTCAGTCCATTATTCCTGTGCAGCCGTCTGAGCAGAAAGAAGAGCCGGACCCTCCTCCTGTCAGGTCAGAACCACCACTCAGAACTTCTCTTCCAAAAAAAGAAACAAAGATGTGGACGGGATTAACGTTTTCATCCTGTTTCTGACATCACAGCGGTCCTCGCTGCGTCGCCATGTTCGATTACGAAGGAGAAGAGGAAGACGAGCTCACCTTCTCCCAGGGTGATGTCATCGCTCTCCTGGAGCTGATTGGACAGGATTGGGGGCGGGGCCGAATCCACGGACGAATTGGAATTTTCCCGCTGAGCTTCGCGGAGGTCGTCGAGCCGCTGCAGAAAGAAAAGAAACCGACGTCAGATCCCGTGAAAGAGACGACCGCAGCGATTAAAGGTTTTTAACAGCTTCGTGGAGTTTAATCCATCAGGCGCCAAAGCTTCCAGAGATGATTCTGACTTCCTTACGACTTTTTCAGCATTTTCTGTCAAAATATTTTCTGCATTAATTCCTCTTGAATTTACATCTTTAAAATCGAAAAAAAAAAACATTACTGCAACTTTCAACATTTGATGCTTTTTTCTCAATTTGCCCTTTTTCACAGGAATCTGCTCCTGTTCTTTTGAAAAATTTGCAGTTTTCTCCTCTTTGTTTTATAAAATCTTCCACTTTTTTTTCCACAAATCTGCTTCTTTTCATCCAAAATTTTCCCCTCAGAGATGTTGTGTCTTCAAAATCAAACAAATCTGATTCTGTAATCTTCAAAAAAATTCTATCCTCTACCTCAAATCTGCTCCTTTTTCTTCCAAGTTTTCCACTTCTTTCTCAGGGAAGTTTCTTTTTTCAAATGAATTTGATTTTTTTTTCCACAAAAATGGGAAACTTTACTTCTTTAATATTAAAAATTTTGCATTTTCTCTTCACAAACAAGCAACTTTTTTTCCCCACATATTAGACGCTTAAAATCACCCAAATTTTCCCATTTTTCCTATAAATTTGTGAGTGAATCATGATCAAAATGAGCAGATTAAATACGTTTTGTTGTTTTTACAGAACCAGTGACCTCAGAGAAATCAGACTCAGAGGTGAGTGTGTGTTTGAATGTTGGTAAAAATGTCTGTCAGGGTCTTAATTTGGATTTATTTCAGTCTGTGTGTGTGTGTGTGTGTGTGTGTGTGTGTGTGTGTGTTCAGGTGAAAGAGTGGGCGGTGGCTCTGTTCGACTTCCCCGGTCAGACTGCGGAGGATCTGTCCTTCCACAAGGGGGCGCTTATCCAGGTGACGGAGCACGTTGATGCTGAGTGGAGGAGAGGACGAGTGGAGGGGAGAGAGGGGCTTTACCCTGCTGCCTTCACACAGAGCTGCCAGGGTACCACACACACACACACACACACACACACACACACACATTTAGAGCGTAATCAGGTGGGAGAGGCTCTGAGTTGTGGGATGATTCTCACTGTGATTTCTTCTTTCTGTTTCCAGCTCAGCCAATCACAGCTCAGCAGTCAGCAGCAAAGGGCGTGGCCAAGTTTGACTTCACCGCAGAGAGCGAGGATGAGCTCACAGTGAAGGTGTGTGTGTGTGTGTGTGTGTATGTGTGTGTGTGTCAGGAGGAAAGATTTCCTGCTGTATTTGTGAATAAACGTCTTGAGTTTAACCTTTTGCTGAAGAGGTTAATAATGTTTTCATCCTCCTGCAGGTCGGTGACATCATCACTCAGGTGGAGTCCGTGGATGAGCAGTGGATTCTGGGAGTAGCAGGCGGGAAGCGAGGGATTGTGCCCAAAAACTACATTTCACTTCTCTGATGAAGAAAAACTTTTTGTTGGATTTCTTTCAGGCGCTCCGTGTGAACCGTTTGTTTTCGACCTCACTGCGCCTGTTTCAGCTCCACAGAGAGTTTCTATGTGACTGTGCCTTTAAGAGCGTGCTGCGCACACCTGGACATGCACATGAACCTGGTCCAGTGTTTCAGAGACGTTATGTGAACTTTCCAGGACGTTTTTTCTTGATGTATTTTTCTGGTATTTTTGGTCCAGTAGGCAGAGGAACAGGAAGTCTCTGCTGCCGTCATGACTGAGAAATGAAACCTTCTCTCTTTGGTTTCTCTTAACGCCTCTTAAAGACTCCATCCCAACTGGACCGGATTAAACCGGCTCAGTCTGGCTCATTGATCCTCACCTGTGAGCTCTGGAGCTCCTGAAGTCTAAGCCTGTTTCACTTTGTTTTTTAATGTTTCACGTCTGACTGTAACAGACTCGATGAAATGGTTTCATATCACAGGAATCCAGCCTGCAGTGTTCACTTCAGACTGCAGGCTTCAGGCTTTATGATCTATACAACAGATCGCCAGTAGAGGGAGCTCTAAGGGTGCTTTCACACCTGGATCCTTGGAGTCGAACTAGACAGTAATCGGACCGTGAAGCGGACCGTTAGCCGTGAGAGAGCGCAATCACCTCGGCAACCAGAACAAACACCTGCTTGACTTATCTCAACAATCGTAGAGTAGTTCAAATAGATGCCGTAACACAGATACGAGGAACCAAAACCTCCTTGATGCTCCAAGAAAACACACGACTCATTTTGTTAGCTAACAGTAGTGTTGGCGTCAAAGTGCGACCTGTTTGAGGATTCGCCTTCCCAGTGAAGATACTCCTCTGTAGTTCCTAATCCACCCTTCTGGTAGCAGGAAGAGCATCTCTCTCGTCCGTCCGTCTTTTTCCTCCATGTTTTTTTTCTTCCTTCGCTATTTAGCGACACTAGCAAACAGGTTTTGTTGGGGTATGCTACTGCCACCTTCTGGTGGTAATACTATTTTAGAACCAGACACCTGCAAAATGGCAAAAAATATTTTTTTAAGTTATATTTTCAGGCTTTTTACGCCCTTAATTGGAGAGAACAGGACGGTGGATAAAGAAGGAAACGGGGCGAGAGCAAGGCGTGACATTAACAATTAATCGAATAATCGATTATTAATCGATTACTAAATTAATCGTCAACTATTTTGATAATCGATTGAGTCATTTAGGTAATTATTTAGAAAAAAAAGTCCAAATTCTCTAGTTTCAGCTTCATAAATGTGAATATTTTCTTCTTTCTTTGCTTCTCTATGGCACTCCTGAATATCTTTGGTTTGCAAACCAGACATTTGATGATGTCATCTTGGAATCCCCAAAAAATTTGACATTTTTCACCATTTCCTGAAATTTTATGGACCAAACAACTACTCGATTAATCGAGAGAAAAATCGAAAGATTAATTGGTTATGAAAATAATCGTTAGTTGCAGCCCTACTAACCAGGTCACTGACGTTAGTTTACTCGTACCGTGAGAAAAAGAGGTGATGGTGTGATGGCGTGAGGACCGCCCTGTGACGGCGTTGGTTTTTGCTCGCTTTACCCAAGAAAGAAATCTCAACACCTGCAGGTGTGAAAGCACCCGGAGTGTTTTGAAGATGTTTCTCTCTCACTGCACAAAGATGAGGAACAGAATGATGTGGAGCTCTGTGCTGGAAGCGTCGGTGGTTTTTAGCAGGAAGTGATGCTGCAGCTTTAGTTGGTGACGTGAGTGAGATGTTGGAGTAAAGTTTAGGGAGCCGCCTCTGTTTGCTTCTGTAAATATATTTCACCAATGTTTTAAAACTGGTCACTTTGTAAAGGAAAGTAAGACGTAGGAGTCTGCCATGTGCTTTTTGAACACTGTAGGTACCTGTAGCTGTTTTATATAAGCTTATTTTTGTTGCACTTTTGCCGATAAAATTCGTAGAAAATTAGTTTATTTAGAAATGTTTTACATTCCCTAAAATCTAAAGCATCCTGTTATTTTTGCACGAAGAACATCAGGCTGATTTTTAACAACTTAAACAAAAATATTCACAGCTTCTGGAGTCGTTACTCAAAGTGAAACTGAAACTTCTCTCTGGCAGTAAAAACACAAGGACGCTGTTTTACACAAGTTTGAACATTAACATTTTATACCATGTGTCACAATTTTGGTAAAAAAAAAACCTTCATCTGTAGATTATAAAAAGTTATTTCATGGGCTTTTATTTTGAAAGTCATCTCTGAAACAGAATCTCACACTTCAAGACTGAATCTAGAGAGCGAGTCCCACTCTTTACCTGAAAGTGTTCGTGCCACTGTTTGTCAACTGACTGCAACACTAATCTGTGTGTGAAAGGCTCAAAGAAAGAAATCTGAAACGCTTTTAAGAGACATTTTGTTTAACCGAACATTCCGACTTTTTAATAAACTTTGAGACGTTTTTGGAAATGTTGATTATTTGATTTTTCCTTCCAAAGAAAACGGTAAAAAAAAAAAAAAAAAAGCACACGACAGGTTTAACGTGACGCCTCTGCGTCAGTTTTTATTTTCACAGTTGAATTCATTTTTCTCATTCTGAACCAGAGTTTTCACGTTTCCACCCTGATCCTGACAAACATACATGTTTCATTGAACACACGTCACATTACAGATCATTGTTAGCATTAAAACATGTCTACAACATGTTTTCAAAACACTGTTTGTTCCCATACTTCCCTCCACGTCAACACTGGACCTGTTTTCCTAAAATTAACCCAACTGGTGCATTTTTTCCTTCAACTTTTCAGGGAAGTTCTGAGCGACTGAACTAAAGCAGAGAAAATTTTAGGAAAACAAGCCCAGTTTGTCTCTAAAGTTCTTATTTTACTACTGCACTTATTGAAAAAATTCTTGTCTAAAATGAGGCATGATGTGAAATGACGACACACAAACTGACACTGCATCGGATAAACACACAAAGGGCCGCAAACCTGCAGCCACACACTGGGTCAGATCACTAAAAGCTGAATTAGATGGATTGTCTTAAAAATGCAGATTTAACTCCACTGGCCTCTAAATCAAAGCTGCTTTCTGGTCCCAAAGAGTCACAGTTTGAGGGCATTAAAGGGTTTTTATTTACACATGAATTTTCAATAATTTAATCATCTTTTTATAAATGTTTTTGTGGAACATGTTTGGGACTTGAAAGGCCAACAAGAAATCATAATTAAATCATGAATGACAAAACTATTTCATCAAATTGAGAGAACGTGACCACTTCCTCGATTTGGAGTCCCAAAAATATTTACTGAACATTGACTAAAAAAAAAAGTTTAATTATGTGAATAACAAAAAAAGGCCTCACCCAAGTTTTAATTTCCAAATGCTACAAAATGTTTCAGAAAGTGCTTCACAAACAGAACAATATTTGAAAAATCATCACAAAAGAATTTTGCAAACAAAAAGATTTCAGTAGTTGGTTGACCCAGGTGTGGCTGCTCCGCTAACATCACGAACAAAAGGCTCCTTCCGGTTTGGTTTAAAGCAAAGAGAAAATAATTAAGACCATTGGGTTCAGAGCAGGCATAGAAGGTCAAAGGTCGAGCCACCGATTGAAGAGTTTGGCTTTGGTGTTACCACAATAAGCACAGCAACATGTTCTCACCTTATCTTTGATCCGGAGAACTTTATATTGCCTTGAAATACTATCCCTATCAATGTAGCCTTGGTCAGAGATAAAGAACTTCTGGCCAGTGCTTTCTTTTCAAGTGCACTGCACCGTTAACATTCAAATCAGCAATTTGAGAAGAGAGCATGTGTAAGTTTAAAAGAAAGGTCCAATTCACCCCTCCATGTCCGCAGAAAACATTAAGTTAAACAGCGGCTTCACTACGGCTTACTTTAGCAATATGGACTCCAAAAAGATAGACTTTCATATATTTTCATGAGATCAAAGAGTGTTTAGTTTTCCACAATACCATAACCTCTCAATCATCTGATTCTGGTAAGTCTCAGCTTCACTGTAAGTTTTAAGTTCTGGCTTACGTTGGTGGTACCACCCTGAAAAAAACGGGCTGAACTTCTTGCAACTTTCTTGGAATCAATGGGTCTTAAGTTTGCTTAAATTAAAATCCTAATTGTCTGATTCTGGTGAGTCTCAGTTTCACTGTAAGTAGTAAGTTACCCAGAGGCATCACTCTGGCTTACTTCAGTCTAAAAGACCATTTTTAGGAGACTTTTGTAGGTTTTGGTCCTGAATTTGTGGCACAGTTCCACCAATCTCTTCATCAGTGGCTCAAGCCAAAGGTCAAGGCCATGGAAAGGTCGTGCTAAGTTTGAAGGTCAAGGTAAGGTCATGAACACTTCTTCAGGTCAATGCATTTAAACAAAGACGTGACACTTTTCAAGTATTGAAGAAGCCCACTGCTTCTCCCCTAATGCAGGCTCACACACACACTAAACACACTAAACACACTGAACACACTGAACACACACACCCTGGACCTCATGATTCCCATCGTTCATGATTTAAGTTAAACATTAATGTTGTGAATTCAGATACCCTCACACACTTATTTACACACACACACACACACACACACACACACCTTTCTTAAAGTGATTCTTATAAGCAGTTACATCTACAGACAACAGGATGATATGTGGATGGAGTGACACATGACCAGATGAGGAAAGAGATCCATTTCCTTTGCTACCAAATCGATCAGGAACTCCACCTCAAGGTAAGAACTCTTTCTTTACACTTCGTCAGAATCCTTTAAAAACCTTGATTCTTGTATTTGCTGCCTTTCTCAAGGTGAAAGCACATTTTTAACAACATGTCAATGTCAGTGTGAAAAATCTTGTAATTTGGTCATGAAAATGTTTCTGAGACGCTTTTCGCGTCGACACATCATGTCTACGATGAGATCGTTTCTTTTCTCAGAAGTTTTTTTTTTCTTTTTTTTTTGCTACTGTTTCCCTACTTCACAACTGACTCACACAGACAAACACCAACAGACAGAGTGATATTTACAGTATGTACATCATGTTTTATCCCCCATTGAACTGCAGGCAGGAGGCGAAGCGAGGCAGGGAGCTCAGGGTTTGGACTGAAGGCGCCCCTTTATCTCAGTCATACTGCACGCTGAAACCTCGAAAGGTTGTTCAGATTGTTTTTCAAAATGTGAGGTTTGGAAGTTACTCAGTTTATTTGAGTTACAGTACAAAGTCTGGGAAACAGGGAGGATGGTTGTTGTTGGAAGGAAGAGTTTTTCTGTGGCGATCAGGGAACTGAATTACTGGTGACGAGGCTCATTGTTTTGAGGGTTTTTGTTGCTTTTACCAAATACAAATTATTATTTACTCATAAAAAATTGAAATTGATGAAGTGTTTTGTTTGGGGAAGTAAAAGACTTTAGTTATTAGCCTAGCTTAGCATAAAGACTAAAGATGGCTAACCCTGCTATCTCAAAAAGTCCAAATCTGTCCCAAAGCTTATTTTCCTGAACCTACAGGATCTTGTTTCCTTTAATGTTTTGTAAAGTCCACCCTTTGTGACAGCACAAGTTTACGTACCAAGTTTATTCTTTCTTGATAATCAGATGCAAATTTGTGAGCTCTTGAGTACTGTTGGGCAGATTTGTTAAAGGTCCCATATAATAATACTAAGAGATCTTTACAATATGTTTTCTTACACAAGGTTTGGCATTTGCAAAAATATCTCAAATTCAGCCTAAAGATTTGTGTGGACAGATGCAGAGGCGGAAAAACACCAAACAAAAATTGGCAAGTGCTCCAGAAGAACCTGCATCAGTCACCACAAAATTGACGCACAGTTTGTCTCTGGGTGGTTGGTGAAGCTGAACTTAATTTTTTTTTTTTTAATGCTGCTAATCGCCAGAAGCTTCAACTCTTGATACTTCACAAACCAATCCCAAATCTTGTTCTTTCCAAAACCGGAAGTGTACTTCTACAAAAACCCATAAAACCCCAAAACAATGAGTCCCGTCAGTCTGTACAGACAAAAACTCGTAATGAGGAATCAATGAAAGCAAACAGCTGAAGTCTAGGGTACTAAGAGGAATTCATCAGCAGCGTAAACAGGCACAAAACTCAAATGTCTTCTTGGACATGTGGATGTCAGATTGAAGAAATGAGAAACCTCCTTCAGGTCTGCAGACGGAGAGCTGGAGGGTAAAAGGCAGGAGAAATGGAATGTTTCCCAGAACAAATGGAAGACATCCTGATCCCTGTGAGGCGGGGACTTCAGAGGAAATAATCCCTGAATCAGAGGGAACGTTTGTTAATGAGTCACTTGTTTAAATCCCTAAAGTGGTTGAGACTTTTATCAAAGCCTCTCAGTTTGTCGTTGAGACCCAAGGTGAGGGTCATGTCCAGGAAACTGTTTCAGACCAGTGAAACACTCTCAGAACCCTCATAGTGTGCCAGTGTCGGTGCAGTGCCTTCATTAATGTCCCGCCAAACAAAACAGGACTCCTCTGATGGAGCAAAATGATGAGTCTGAATACTTTCTGGAACAGCAGCAGAGATGAAAGTCCTTAGTAGATCAAACTGGTCCAGACCAGAGATGAGGACAGTTTCCAGGAAATAAAAAAAAAATGCATAACTCACTTGTTTCCAGCAAGAGACGAGGAATCCTGCTCAGATTTCAGTGGATTTAAACGTCTTTAAAACAGAGAGAGGAAATTCCTTTGGGTCTTCCATCAACTTTGGATCAAGCTGATGGAAGAGAATTTCTTTTAGACCAGATATTTTAAAAACTTGCTTCCAGTGGATCAACTCGATTGTTTCTATCCCAGGTGGACGAGACGGTATTTTGAGGTGAAGGACTAAAGTTTGGCGTACAGTTCCAGATATGTGGGAATTTGTTTCCAGCATGTGAAACATGATTAGTTCTGGACCAAATGTTTGGGAAAAAGGTTCTCCAAAGGAACATAATATGGTATTGACTCTTCTTGAGATGTGAATTTAAGGAAACACTTTTGATTTAGTGAGAGAACGGATCAATGCCTTTACCAGATTTGAACTTGCGCTTATTTTCATATAAGCACAAGATTCTGGGAAAGTCTCGACTGGAGTTCAAGGATTGTTTGGTTTCCTTTGGATTAACAGAGATGTGTTCTGGACAGAGGAGTAGAAGTAAGAAAGACTTCAGAGAATTTATCTGATTTCTAGTGAGTGAAACCAGACAGACTCCACACCAAGGAACTGGTCCAGAATCCAGAAGTTGATTATTGGGGTATTAAACAGTGCATGTTTTAGACCAGGTCTAGACAAAGTCTAGGTATCTGATTGGTTTTCAGTGGGTGAAATTGGATGTCCTACATTAGGGGAAGGTTTTGGTTTAAAACTGGGGAAGTGGTTCAGACCAGAAATGAGAGAAGTGGTTTGGTTTCTGGTTGAAGAAAACAGAGTTGTTCAAGGCTTGAGAGAAGAAAACCTTCCCTAAATCCAACAAAGGTTGTTTGGTTTCCAGAAGACAAAAGGAAAATGGTCAAAAACAGTTGTGAGGGAACTTGATCGGTTTCCGGTGGATTCCACACAATGGGATCTGGTTCAGAAGTCATTTAGTCTCCAGTTGGTCAAAACAAATTTAAGATCAACTGGTTACTTTCAAGTTACTTTAATTTTTGTTGAAAAAGGAGTACCAGTTCTGACTTAGAGGGAACTTGTTTGAGTCAAGTCACCTTCAGAGGAGGGGAAGCGTTGCGGATTTCCAGTGATCAAAATGTTGTTTCCAGTTGTTGAAAGACGACGTGTTTCAGACGAGAGGTGAAGGGATTTGTTTGGTTTCCAGTATTGGGGAATCCTGCTCTGGTTCCAGTGCGTCTCCACTGGTTTGGTCTTCATTGCTGCTCACAGTGTTGGAGTCTGCGGGAGCCTCGTCCTAAACCAATACAATCACACCAAGTTTCAGTTTGAACGTAATTTGTGTGTGTGTGTGTGTGTGTGTGTGTGTGTGTGTGTGTGTGTGTGTGATCTCTTACCGTCACCCAGGGGTGAGACAGGACCTCATCTGCAGTAAAACGAGCGTCAACGTTCACCTGTAGCATCTGGCTAATCAGCATCTGGGGAACAGGTCATGTGACTGTTAGATGAGCTGAATGCATTTTAATTATGAACCAACATTTTTAACAATAAACTGTCAAAGAAATTAAAATGACAGAACGAAGATTAATCTTGAAAACGAAGGGTTTTTGCCTGAGCAGTCTCCAAATAATGCTGTCGACATTTTCTAAATTTCAACACTTTTCAACACTTTTCAACACCAGTGCTTTAGACTGATACAACCGTTGTTATTTTTAGGTTCTATAGTATCTAAAGAAAAAAGATCTGCAGTCATGTTTTCAACCCAGCAGCTGCAGATGAGAGACATAGACCTTAAGTGAAGTGAGCGAGCATTGCTAATGAAACTGAAACTGTGAAACAGTAAAAAAAACAACAACCAGAAATTGATGTTTTTTCTATTACTATAATAAAGTTTAAAACTGAGCATCATAACAACATTAATTTAACAAAGTTTGAGCTATGATGGTCTTATTGAACCGTTTACCTTTGCTGGCAGGCTGATCGTGTCCCAGTCTGGAGAAGGAAACTCCAGCTTCCCTCTGAGGATCTGGTCGAACAGCTCATCCTGCACGTTATTCTCACTGAGGGAGGAAGAGGAGAGAAGATAAATAACTTATCAGATCAGAAACGACGATATGACTTCTTCTTCTTTTTTTATCAACCAAAGCTGTAAAAATTTGGAATTCTTTGTAAAAACCAACCTTCTAAACGGAGGGAATCCACACAGCAGGATGTAGGTGATCACTCCAGCTGCCCAGATATCAACCTTCAGGCCATAACTACACACACACACACACACACACACACACACACACACATTCATCAGTTTTAATCAGTTAGTGTAAGTGTCAGTTCATTCTGTTAAGTTCCTTCCTCACCCGGTCTCAGCGATGATCTCTGGAGCGACATACGTCGGCGTTCCGCACACCGTGTACAGCGGTCCCTCCACCACTGTCGCCAAACCAAAGTCACCGAGCTTCAGAGACTTGGTGCCATCTGGATACTCACACACCTTCAGGACACAGACATACACACTTTAGACACACACAGAGGCTTGTTTGGTTACAGATGTGTATGTACGAGTGCTTGTGTGTGTGTGTACCAGCAGGTTCTCAGGTTTGATGTCTCGGTGCACAATGTTCATGCGGTGCAGGTACTTGATGGCTCCGGCCAGGTTGAACACCATGGCGCTGGCGTCTCGCTCGCTGTACTTGGTGGAGGAGGTTATGGCGTCGAACAGGTCGCCGCCCTGTAGGAGCCGAAGAATAAATAACCAATAATTCTTTACGTTCTGATTGGACGGTGAGAAAACAGGAAATAGAAGAGGGAGGTTAAAACCTTGACGAGCTCCATGACGAGGAAGAGCTGACTGGGAGTTTCGTCCACCTCGATCAACTCGATGATGCTCGGGTGTCGAACCCGCCGCAGAACTGCTACTTCATTTTCTATCAGGTGCTCCTGTTCACACACACACACACACACACACACACAGATATTTATATGCCTTCAAAACATGTAAACGTAATGCTTCTCAGAGACAAGACGTCCAATCAGAGGTTCTCTCACATGTACAGACTTTGTCTTTAAACGGCCCCGTTCTGTAACGCCACATTTCAGCTACTGTCTCTTTAAGGAGAACATGACTGAACTGTTAAATGTTTTGAATAAATGCCACATTCACACTCCGCTTTAAAATGAGCGTTACCTTCCCACAGCAGCGAGCTTTGTCGATGATTTTCAGAGCGTACTCCTGTCCCGTCGACCTGTTGATCAAAATAAAGTCAACTTAAAGCAGCTTTGACGATTTCTGCTGTTGTGGGAAGAAAGCTCAACTTTTTCCCTCTTGTTTAAGTATGCAGAACGAGCCTGTTTCTATCTTTTGTACCTTTCTACACACTCTTTCACCACGGCAAAGTTTCCGTCCCCGATCACTTTCCCCACTTGGTATTTCTCGTTGATGATGGAGGAAGAAACGGAGCGGTTACCGTTCACTGTGAAGAGAAGAAGAGACGTTTTTAATCTGTGTTTAAAA
>CM061165.1:17885394-17987894 GCA_030710495.1 Labroides dimidiatus | reverse complement strand
AACAACAGAGCAGCAGCTGATGGAAACAAAGCACAGCATTGTTCCCGTAGAGTCGCCGCTGAAAGAAGAACTGACTTCACCCAAGTATTCATCAACATTAAAACACTGTAAAAAAATGATTCAGGTGTGGTAAAACATCTTCAAACTGACAGGTAGGAGTATTCAGGACTTCATGTTGTTTATTTACTTTAGTGAGAAGTTAATAATTTCTAACGTTAATTTCAAAACTTTAATAACTGGATTCACATAAGACCTTGAAGCAATGGATGAAAAAAAACAACAAAAAAATTTTTTTTAATTTTTTACATTCTCACTTTTTTGAATTTTTTTTTTACAAAACTTGTACATTTGGAGTGTTTTATTTATTTTATGAGATTCAGTTTTACAGGATAGGATTTGGGCTGTAACGAGATTTCACGATTTATGAAAATACACTCAAAAATAAATGAGGATGTAAATTTAGAAGAATAAAGTTGTGAATGTGTCTCATTTTTTTAAATTTTCTTCAGTGTGGCGCTTTTACTTCTCCTTACATTTCATTAAAAAACAAGTTACTACAACATTTAGTTAAAATAACGGTTGATATTTTACAGTGTAACCACATTTGTAGATTGAAAAACCCACTGAGCGTTAAATATAAGTACTTTTCCCCCAACACCTTAACTTCACACTGTAAAAAATGAAGTGTTTGTCTATTATTAAGTCTTATTAAACTTAATATGATCCACTTTCAGCTGACCTGTCCAGAAAAATGTCTTAGTTGAAGACATAAATTCACGCATCACGTTTTTTGAAATTAGAATAATTTTGTTATACAAGAACTTAAGACAGGTACAATTTTCTGTCCTCACTGAATGATTTTTTGTCTTTCATGAAAAAAAATGTATAAAATACCTTGGGGGGGGGGGTGTGCCAGTTTGGCTATGTGGCTGACTTGTGTGCCCCATGTACGGTGGCTGTGTTCCAAACAGCAGCTTCCTGCTCTCTCTGCTTTCAGAGTAAAGACCATAAAGCTCTAAAATATTTAATATGAAGGGAAGTCAAATAAAAACAGAAACAAATTTAAAAAAAAAAAAAAATTTTCAGAATATTAAATAACAGTAAAGACTTTAATTACCATGTGCAACAACATTTTACTGAAAATTGAAGTTTATGAGCTCTAATATTCGTCCATTTTTTGTGTATCTTGAACACACATCACTGACGTTAAGTCTTTAATGTTGGTGAGCTAAATTTGTCTGGTTGAAGGCGTGAATCTTTTCCATCCCTGAGGCAGACTGCAGCCAATCACATGTACAGTCGCCCCCAGTCACTCTCCTGTTTTCCCTTATATGGATAAAAGCGGATCACTGTCTCCCTCTCTCTCATTGTCTCTCTACCTCTCTCTCCTTCTGTATCGCTCACAGAAACACACCTTTCTGTCTCTCTCACGGCTTTAACAGGTAACGTGTGTGTGTGTGTGTGACCTTGTCTCTCACGTGCTGACTTTGCGATTCAAAGCAGAACTGATCAGGTTCAATTCAAACGCTACAGATGAGATGTGAAAATACTAAACGGAGACTTTCCTTAATGCCGGGCTCTGTTTACGGATAATTATCGTGCAAAGTGCTGAAGAGTGGTGCATCTGTCTTTTAGAACATCTCTGGCTGAACGGTTTCCTGTCTCTAACGCTCATTAGAGACATTACAAGCAGTCACACACGTCAATATTGATGCTAAGTGATGTTACTCAGCTGCTGCTCTGTTTCTAAGTGACTTCAGACGAAGAGCACACACGCTGGACTTCAGTTTGTGACTCCATCTTCTTTCTGTGGTTGGATTCCCCAAACCTTCGACATTTAATTTAACCTCTGTGTACATTTTTAAATGTTTCGTGGCTGGAGTCCCGATAAAAAGAAACCTTTTGGGATCGCACTCGCTTAAAGAGGAGACACAAATAAATAATTCAGGTGTGTTAACTTGACAAAGAGCTGACAGGAAAAAGACACTGAGGAGGACGTTCAATCGATTGGTCGATGTAGAGAGTGACGGGTAACGGTCGAGAACTGTTATGCCGCTTCACTTCGGCAGGAGTCTTTATTTTCTGTTGGAGGAAGTTTTTGCCTTCAAGTTTCCTTCAAGAAACATTCAAAGAGACGCTAACTTTGAGTGAGTGGGTTTCTTTGAAAAGCTAAAACCAATGAAGGCCTCAGTAGGGTCTAGATTCAAGTTTTTCACAGTTCATAAAGTTTCATAGAAACCTACTGAATACTTCCTGAACTGTTTCAAATATGACTGAATACCATACCATTGAATATGATGCGCTATGATTCACTCTGTTTTAAACTACGTTCTATTCACTTCAATTCAATAATATGCAAAACAATGTTGATTGTCTTTACAGCGATACAATATGTTATGATAAGACACGACCAGATGCAATTCCCTTCAACACGATTAGATGAAATGTAATACAGTAGGATAAAATAATGTACGATACTGATTCTCTTGAACTGACTCAACACCATTCAACTCGATTTGGTGCGATATGATACGATATGACTCCATCGGAATGATGTCATAGGATATGAATCCGTTCAATTCAATAGGATTCACTTCGACACTGTTCGATACGTTGTGCTAAGATAGGATAGAATAAGATACGGTACAACTGGACCAGATTTGATCGTATATGATACACTTTTGTGCGTCACGCATTTAGCTGCTCCCCCACAGTATAAATATTAAAGAGCAGAAAAAACAATGTAGAGTAAAAACAGAGTTGTCACTCCTACCTTCCACCAGTTCGTCCATACTGGTTATCTTCTTGCTGCCATCTATCGTGTAGATTGCTCGCACACCTTGAGGCAGGTGTAGGTTATCCGCCAACGAGCGCGTCAGCTCCATCAACAGCGCATCATAGGAGCGGAACCTGTCACTGGAAACTGCATACACCAGTCCCTTGAAGTACCGGTCTCCGTTGCGGTAGAAGCGGACCTTTTTGGCCCGTCTCTCCGAGGTGAGAGCCTGCAGGGTTCGGGTCCGGTAGTAGCTACAGTTGGCGCTGTGGGCGGGGCTAGGGACAAGGCTGCTGCCCCTGGAACTGGGGCCAGACCCTCCGCCACCAGCACTGCTGATGGAGTCATCTCTCTTGGTACGTGGGGAGCGTCCACGGCGAACCTTGTCGCGTTCATCAAAGTGCTCCAGCTCAAGGGTCTTACTCAAAGACATGGCGAATACTGATTCGGTTAAGTCCAACAGAGACCGCGCTACATGAGATTCATCTTCCACTAAGCTTCTTTCTTGGTTCTAGTTACAGAAACCTGCTATCGTTTCCTGATAAGATTTGTTGTATCTTGTAGCTCTAGAACCTCTTCTAGAACCAGGAGGTTATCAAAAATCCAAGAGTAATGCAGAACCAGATGCAGTTCAGATTCTAAAAACCCATTAACATGCGTCAGCTGGCTTGAAGATCCAGTAAGAGGACATGAAGACCCCCCTAAAGACTTTTTTCTTTTACATATCTGGTCCTGGTTTTGGTCAAGAAAGTTTAATTGAATTTTTGGTACACCACCAAAAAAAGGGCAAAAGTAGTCCGCCTGGTTAGCTGAATCCAGCGGTATCCTTTCCAGGTGTAGATTGAGCCAGGACCAATCTTTGGCACAAAGATCCCAAAACCAGCCCAATACTGTTTTGATAAAGAGACTTCCGGTGGTCCAACAGGTCAAGTTTTGTGGTTGATTGAAGGCCACATTGACGCGTCGATGCTCCAAAGGAACACTAAGGCAACAAAATCCAAAATAATCCAGACAAATCTTCACCTTCTCGAGGATTTAGGCGTCTCTTCCTCACAGTGACCTTTCTGTAGTCCCAGTGATCTCAACATCTCCCTGCAGACCCTGTTCAAATCTGCTGATCCCCAGTGTCAGCGCCTGTTATAATCCAGTTTTTCTTGGAATTTGTTTTTTTTTTTTCTTGTGTCCTCAGCATCCATCCATCACTGGCAAACAGAAAAGACAATTACGTGGTTTAGTGATCCCGTCTAAAGCTATGCTACAAGCCGCAAATTCAGCCTTCACATGCCGGTCCAGGTGCAGAAAAAGAGCTGAATCTATGTCCCTTCACACGTGCTTCACTTAAGGTTGAATTTGGTGCACATGGATCTGGCCACACATGTGCTTAGCTTTAGCTTTGTATGCAATGAGTGCATGAAATCCAGTCAAATGAAGGACGTGAAGCAGCTTTTAAATTGAACACACCTTCCTTATTTTAGTGATTTTTATCCCATGTCAGGCCACAGAGAGGAATTCACAGGGATTTCCTCTTAAATTTGTGCCACAGGGAGATAATCTGAGTTATTACATGAATAAGAGATTCTGTGTGGTGTTGGTATTTGTTTTTATTCTATATGTAATGACTGTATGTATTTTATCCGCCCAAACAGGGCTAAGCTGCTGTCAGCGCCATTCAAACACACAGACACACACACACTGAAAGGGAGACACCTACCAATAATGCCGTGAAACCGGTTTGTTGCTATGGAGGCTTTCTCTCCTTCCCTCCAGTGCCGTGTTCCGGTTCGTTCAGGCGGATTCAGGAAAATTACTGAACCGCTACGGCACAGCAGACCCGCTCCAGGCCGAAACGCTTAACCGGGAGAGAGGGATGCAGTGGCGGCAGGTTGCACCGGAGGAGGACCGGGATGCACTGAGGCAGACGGTGGAGAGCAGCATGGCCGCTGCAGCAGAGAGAGAGAGAGAGAGAGAGGAGAGACCCGGCTAAACACCCCCGCCCCTCCCTTCTCATCCGCGGCTGTACGTGATGACAACGTCCCTCCCTCCTTTCCCCTCCCTCCGGCTCTCTCAGGACTTGTGTGGCTCGCTTTTCTATCACCACAACCCTGTTAAACAAACTCGTAAAAATTATTATTATTATTATTATTTTAAATTTTTGAACGGTCGAAACCGGGTCGAAGCCCGCGAAAAATTTCAAATCATCGCCTGTTTTTCAAACCCTAAATTAAAAACAACAAACAGTAAAAAACGAAGTATTAATGAAGTAATTTTATTAAAAGTGTATTTTTTGTATAACTCATGGGATCCTGTTTTCAGGGTAAGACATTTTTTGCTGTATTTTTAAACTACATGTTAACCGTTAGCTTGGCCTAGCTAACAGTATTAATCCTACAAGAAACTAAAGCTAGCAAAACAAAACGTAATTTAACCAGTTTGCTGTTATCATTTAATAAGAATTAATAGTTTTATTGAATCTCTGATGCTTTATTATGGTTGTTTTTGTACCTTTAGACTGTAAAAGGCAAAATTTTCTCAAAAAGCAAAAGTAAACATGTGCTGTTAGCTTGAACCAAGCTAGAAAAACATGAAGACTAATATAAAACCAAACTGTTGTTCTAATAAGCAAAATGATACAGTAAAGAACAAGGTGTTTTCCAGCATTAGCACTTAAAAGAAGGCCGTGACAGTTAGCTTGTTCTGGCACATTACCTATAAAATTACAACAAAGAAGAATTTGGTCAATTTTAATGCTTTTTGTCAGAGCCTAGCAAAATTTATAAAGCACAAACACTGTAAATAAACTGACTGCTAGTTTTCATCAAGTGAAGGGTTAGTCTGTAAATACACAAATCCCCGTCAGTGTTTCTAAAAGTAAGCTTCAGATTTGTCTTTTTGCTTATTTTTTCTAGCATGGAAAAGATCCAGGTTAGCTTACATTTACTAAACAGACACTTAATGTCATAAGCTGCCACACATAAATAAAAGATGATTGATTACTATAATGGCTGAAGTGATAAATAATTCTGCTCTATAGGTGACGTAAATTTTTCATGAGGTGAGCTTGTCTCTTCATTGTAAGGATTATAATGCTGTTGTAAGTTTGAGCTGTAGCTTTACATGTCGTGTTTATTATGGTATAACTTGGAATAATACGAATTAGAGTAATAAAGTAAAGAACACAGATAATGCTTTCACTTACATCAAAGAACTTAAGTTTTATTTCAGCACAAGCGGGATATTTTTTTCATGTAAGAAATTAAAAGCAATGCTGTGTTATTGTTTTTCTATATTTCACACACAGGACTTTCATTTTGGAGAGGCATGACTGAGGAGGCCCCACCCCTCCTTGGTTTGTGTGAGAGTGACAGCTGGGGCCCGAGGCAGACGGCCCCACCCTTCACTGTCAGCCAAACCAGTGAACCACTCATCCAAAATATGACGTGGTGGATGAGCCATTATGCTCTTTTTACATGTGAGTTTACACGGATAGCAATGTCTGTTCCTTCTTATACCTTTCTACTTTTAATTGTTGAATTTTTTATTATTATTTTATAACTTACAATATTCAAGTTTGGAGCATTTCTTTCTCATTCAGTATGTCCACAGAGAGAAGGAATACACAAGAGATGGCTGAATTTAGCTTTATTTGTTCAAACATTATGACAGAGAAGGCCGACAGCTTTTAAACCTCTTGCTGTCCATCCTTTAGCATGTTATTCAATAACACCAACATTTTTCATATACATTTAAAATACCTGATACCTGGTATACAAAGTAAAATGGAATCATTTGAGTAAAATGCAGGGACCAAACTACGCCATGACTTTAGTGGGCTTCATAATGGCCATTGGCCGGAAAAAAACAAAAACTGAATAGTGATGGTTTTAAACTTTGAGAAAGACAGATACACACAGAGCAAAGCTTCTTTGATTTTGAAAAACAAAAGGACAGCTGATATGTTACATGCTTTTTCAAAGTCCAGTATGTTTTAACAAAATATACACTAGGGCTGCACGATATATTGTTTCAGCATCGTTAGTCACATCACGAGTTATGTGATGTTAAAAAAAAAAGGGTCCATCTGGAGCCAAAAATATATTTGAGCCTCTCAGTTAAGTTTATGCAGCGTGTTTACACTCATCTCAGAACTAATAAATCTAAATGAGCATCATTAATATTTTTTACCACGTTACATGCAACAGCCGGCTCCTTCTCAGCGCTCTGTCATTTTACCTGCTGTTATCAGGGTCGGCAGAGCAACGTGTAGCGTGAGTGGTCGAGCGATAGAGAGAGAGAGAGCAGTGAATGGGAGCAAGGGCATAGCAGGGATTTTGAAAATCTGACAGTTTGATTATAGTTAACATCACATAAGTTGCTAAGTTTACCACTTTCAGGGTTAAAGGCAGCAGCTTCCAGATCTGTGCGTTCAACTTTGTCTTTAGATATCAACATGATTAAGAATCTTTGCATCACAATTAGTGTGAAAAAAAAAGGCAAATAGGTGAGAGTCTGTTATCATCATTTCAGAAAGAAATCAGCTGAAGAGAGTGAAGCAGTACACTTTCAAAAATATTGCGATGTAATTTTTTCCCCAATATCGTGCAGCCCTAATATACACCATTGTTTCTCATTCTCCATCCATTATTTGGATGGTGCGAAGCTTGTCCTGACCTCATTATGCACATATAAACCCTCTGATTCTGTCATTAACGACATGAAACTTATGTTAGCACACATAACGTTGCAGAAGAACCAACGTGAAGGTCAACAGCAAGATAGAGGGGCCCACTGAACTCTGTTTTGAAGGTGTAGAGACGGGTTCGACTGTCAGAGGACACCTTATAGAACGACAGAGTACCAGCCGGCCAATCCAGGTACACTGCCATCCGACTGGATCGTGAGCGAAGGGACGCAACGCTGATTTTCTCACCCTTGTGTAAAACAAAACAACCATCATCGGAGCAAGTTAAACACCAAGATCCGCCATCCTGTCCCAGCTCACAATCATTCAAATCCCCTTTCTTGTCAATGGTTTTGTATCTTAACCCCATTCTGAAGACCCTTAACGTCTCAATTTCAAAGTAGTAGCGCTCATTTAGAGCCTGCTGACACAGCACTTGTTGGCAGAGACCAGACCTCCCTTCGTCACTGGGAAACTGCTGCTCCTCTTCCAACCAAGCCACCTTTCTGTTCTCTTTTGAGAAGGTGAGGTTCTTCTGAGCGGTTTCAGGGTCAAAAGTCAGCTCACAGGCATCTGGGTTTTAAAAGAAAATCATCTCAATTCATTACCAATTTCAAAACAGTGAGTAAGTGGTGTAAAATATTAATCAAAGAGATTTTGATGGTTTACAATTCATCTAAACACAATGTTCATTTGAAAAAGTACAGGGATTTCTCCAGATTCTCTGAGTCTTTTAATGATAGTATGGTATGTAGATGATGAAATCCTATCCCTCCCTATGAAAAGCTCGGCCAGAGTTTTGTTGCCCCTTTCCCAACGGCTCCTACCCTTGATAAGTTGTTTTTGCACTATTTTCATTTAAATGATTTGCAAACAACGGATTTCTGACACTTAACACAACATCCCAACTTTATTGGAACTCAAAATTGAAAAAAATAAAAACCAGCTTACATTTCTTGAATCCTGGTTTCATCCTCTCAATTCCACTGTGATCATCTCTGTGAAAAACATCAGGAGTAAAACACTGAGACACAAAACAGATGGAAGCAAGTAGAGTATATTGCATCAGTGCGCACTGTTTTCAAAAGAGAAAAAGTGGTCATCATTTGAGGATAATTCTGTGCTGATGTTGGAAGCCATCAATAGCTGACCTCACTGGTCATTACCCCGTGTCGGAGAGTGATGGGTGCCAATTTAGGACCCTGCTAAAATTGAAAGTCGAAACTTGTTTTCCAGAAATAGGATAGTTACCTGACAATAGTGAGTTTGTACTCTGAGTCAGCTTTCAGCTCAGAGAGCTGCTTCTTTCCCGAGTCCCCTAGGTTGTTGTAGCTCAGGTCCAGCTCAGTCAGATGGGAGGGGTTGGACTTGAGAGCTGAGGCCAGGTAAGCACAGCCTTCTTCTGTGACCATACAACCTGACAACCTGAGGAAACAGGAAAACCAAAAAAGTTTGGAAATCTCTCCGAACTCATCTTTTAGTTTTACGCTTCTTGCATCCTTGAATAAATGTACGGGAAATACCTCAGTGCCTTCAGTCTGCAGAGTGGACTCGACAGTCCATCACAGAGAAGCTTCACTCCTGAATCTTGCAGGTCATTGTTGCTCAAATCAAGATCTCTCAAAGGTAAATAGGGGAATGTGAGACCAAAGGCCAGATGTTCAATCCAGTCTTCTGTCACTTTGCAGTCTGCTAGTCTAGAAATAGATAAAGGGTAAGACTTTTAGTGACTTCGGAACAATGTCTTCGGTAGAGAAAACCAAAAGCTGATATTTTTTATTAAAGGTAAACTTACACAGCCTTCCTGCTGATCCTCACAGCTGGAATCAGCCTTCTTCTTCCTTCGTCTGTAGTGTTGAAACTCTTCAGGTCCAACACCTCCAGATTGTCCTTCGATACCTGAAGCATGTATGCCAGTGCCGAGCAGTGCAGGGGAGTCAGCTCTGTTTTGGAACGCTCTGGCAATTGTAGAAATTCCTGGATTTCATCTTTGATTTTGTTATCTCTCATCTCGACCATGGCCTGAAAGAGGATGATGCTACTCTCTGGAGGCAGGGTCTTTCTCCGTATCGCCTTGAGGTGAGTCAAAATTTTCTTCTCTGTGTCTTGGTCCGTTGATGTCAACAGACTCTGAAGAAGTCGCCGGTTGGGTTCGACCATGAGGCCAAGGAGGAATCTCATAAAGAAGTCCAGGTGGCCGTTCTTCTCCTCCAGCACTTTATCAACCGTCATCTTCAGAAGACCAAGTAAAGAATGCTCCTTGTCCTTCAGATCAAGAAAGTCACCAAGCTCTTCTGTGTTCTGAGTTGTGAAACAGTTGTGGACAAAAAGTGCAGCGAAGAACTCCTGGATGGTCAGGTGCACAAAGAAGAAAACCTTCTGAGAAAAGACTTGTTCTTCCCTCAGAACTTCGGAGCAAAATCCAGAGTAGATGGTTGCCTCTTTTACCTCAATGCCACACTTTTCAAGGTCTTCGTTGTAGAAGATGAGATGGTTGTCCAGCAGCTTGATGAATGCAAGCTTGCCGAGTTTGAGAAGGAACTCCTTATGGTTCTTCAGAAGTTGCTCTTTATCTTCTGAGTTCTCTTCTGAGTATTTTCTGCTTCGACGGATCGTCTGAGCAAACAGGTAGTGAGCCATCATCTCTGTAAGGGTTTGTGGAATTTCAGCTGTCTCATCACCCCCAAATACCTCCTTGAATAACACAGCAGAAATCCAGCAGAAGATTGGGATCTGGCACATGATGTCAAGACTCTGTGAAGAGCGAATGTGTGAAATTATTCTGTCAGCAAGGCCTGAGTCATGACTGCATCGCCTTCTGAGGTACTCTTCTTTTTGGTTGTCACTGAACCCTCTGATCTCTGTAACCACATCCACAAACTCTGCAGGGATCTGATCAGCTGCTGCTGGACGGGATGTTATCCAGAGTTGAGCATATGGAAGAAGGTTTCCTTTGATTAGGTTTGTAAGGAGGTCAGACACAGATGTCACTTCAGTGATGGATGTCACCAGCTTGGCCTTGAAGTCTAGTTGAAACTGACTTTCATCCAGGCCATCAAGGATCACAACGGTTCTGGTTTTTGTCAGATCCACTGAGTCCATTTGTTCTTTGAGTGCAGGATGAAACTCTGTCAGAAGCTCAAGTAAGCTTTTGTTATCTCTAATCAGATTAAGCTCCCTGAAAGCAATACAGAACACAAAACAAATGTCCTGGTTCTCTTTCTCCTCGGCCCAGTCGAGAATGAATTTCTGCACGGAGAACGATTTTCCAATCCCAGCCACGCCCTTCATCAGGACAGTTCTGATACGAATCTTTTGGTCAGGCAAAGGCTTGAAGATGTCCCTCAGGTCAACTATTTTTTGGGGGGATCCTGGTTCTAATTTTACTTTGATGTGTCTGAACACATGTTCTTCATGCAGCCCCTCATTTTTTTTGGTGGTGATCAAAAGCTCTGTGTATACATCGTTCAGGAAACTCTTTGGGTCACCATTACCTTCAGATATCGAGGTAAACTTCCTTCGCATCGCAGTCTTCACTCGCTGAGAAAGACTGGTCACTGAAACAATCCAAAGCACATGAAAACATTCAATCTTTACAATTAATCTGACCAAACCAGGGCTGCATGATTTTGGGAAAATACAACTTGGCAATATTTTAGTTTCCTGCAATATTTTTTAAAGTTTAAAGCTTCACTCTGTTCAGTTGAATTCTCCCTGACTCTCCCTAAAATGGCGATAACAGATTCTAACCTAACTGCCTCTCTCTCTCTCTCTCTCTCTGCCTCCATGAACGCTTGTGTTTGCATAGTCTTAATCATGTTGATATACGTTAATTAAAATAGAATAAAATATAATTTATTAATCCCCAAGGGGAAATTCAGGATTAATTATAATAATGAATTAATTGATTTAATTAATTCATTATTATTTGAATTTCAACTCAAATACAGTTTCAGAGCTAATTATTTCAATATCAGATTATGCTTTTCATACATTCTTATTTACTCAGCATTAACCGAAGACTCACAGATATTACTGTTGAGGATATTTCAACGTACCAATTTTTATTTTTTCTCTTGGGCGGATCCCTTGGTATCTTGATTTCTTCCCACATGTCTTACAGTCCAGTCTGAAACACTGTTTACATGACCAGTGTCCACACAGCATAAGGACTGGATCCTTTAAAAGCTCCATACACACTGAGCAACTGGACAGCTCTCCTGAAAGATGGCTGAAGAGGGAACAACAAAAGACACAGAAGTCCTGTTAGAAATCCATCAGATACAAAGTCACAGCATTAAAAAAAAAAAACAGAAAAATGTTTTAAGTGCCTCGAAGGAAGACAAACACCATGACTTGATTTATCTTTGGCTTTGGAATCACAGTTTAGTTTGTTTCACTTTTATGGTCATTAGTGTCAAAAGGTAGCAGATAGTTCCTGGATAAGGATTAAACCTTTGTTTCTCTTCCCCTTGACCAAGTTCTATAGGCAAGCACATGGATCTTCAGAAAGTTCAGAAATCACAGGCTGACTCACTGGTCAACGTGATCAATATCTGAATGTGGTTCAGATCTTTTCCAAACATACTAATTTTGCATGCACTGTTGCACATTATAACTTAAAAGTCTGTCAAACTGCAGAGTCTTGACTTTAAAATGCTTTTATATAAAGTGCTTTAAATAATTACCCTGAAGGTGTTTTGGATCCAAAAGTCATCGGTTCAAACATGGAGGAATCGCTCCTTGCTTTGACAGCGCTGGGTGCTGCAGACTCATCATCACTGAAAGAAAGTTTTTTTTTTAATATATATAACTTTTTACAGTGTATTCTCTATTTTTCATGACATCACAGCTGTCCTTTTTCATGATTGGCTGTTATAGTTATAGTACCTGCCCATTTCCTCTGTTTTGGAGCTGGTAGACATTTCAGGTAATGGAGCTGAAGAAGTGCTGTGCGTCCTTTTCTTCCTTTTAGCCATTTTCACAGCTGAAAAAAACAAGGAAACTTGTAAAGAGAAGAGGAGATGAAAAATACCAACTTAACAAAAAATATATATTTTTCTGTCTTTATATTTAAATAGTTACCAAGTGAAGTTAATATTAACTCAAGTAACATATTTTAACCATATGAGAGAAAAAGATCTAGCTGTTTGCCTTCAGATTACACAGAAAGGTCGTCTTTGAGTAGTTCAAACAGTATGCATTTTTTTAAAGAATTTTTAAGAATTTTGTAACTCGTAAATGTTTTCAAGCACCAGATACATTTCCAAGTTAACTGTTTTGTATTTTAAATGTAAGTAGAAATCAGCTTTATTTATTTATTTTTATTTATTTATTTTTTTTGGGGGGGGGTTGTTTGTTTGTTTTGTTTTTGTTTCCAATCACTGAATGATGATTTCAGCAGCTTTTTACATTTACACGTGTAAAGGTCTTGTCAACACAGAGCTCTTAATACAAACTATTTCGTTTTGTGAGTGTGAATCAAGCATTCTACTTAAATTAGCTTCCCAGCGACATTAAATAAATTCAGCCCCCCCCGCAGTGACTGCCTCTATCAGGTCTGTATAAAGAGATGCACTTCATGGAGTTGAACCACAGAAACATCGTATCTATTTGTAGATCTACAATCAGCATTCAGTTAAGGGAGCAGCCAGAGAGTCAATCCTCCGATCATGTTCCTTCTGCTGTGTAAAAGTCAATCATATAACAGCTGCACTTTGACACCAAATAAAATACGACGGTGGGTAAGTTTCCCTTCATTTATTATAACTTTAGTTTATATCATCGTATAAACGCTCCACCTGCCTCACAAACTTTAATTCATTGTTAAAAAACGATCATTAATACAACAAACTCAACTGGACTCTGAAGTTAATGCGATTCAAATTCAAGGCGCATTTCCGGACCAACATATTCACTCTCCATTCTGAGTTTAAAAAAAAAAAAAAATTAAAAAAAAAAAATGCGCTTCACGTGCGTCTATGGCGTAAAAAACGTAACACGATCCCAAAATTGTACTTACGTCAAACGGATTGAGAATAATTTCGTTCCTTGAGTCTTCTTACGGACTAATTACCAGGAGAACACATTGCTGTGAACGGTAACAAAAGAACTGGCGGAATGTCGCCTCCGTTTTACTTTCGATTTCAATGTAACCCACACACTCCTTAACTTCTCCTTTAAAACGCTGTAAAAAAAAAAAAAAAAAGATAACCCCAGCCTTCCTTCGATCTGCAGGGAAAACCTGGACCTGTGGTACTGTCTTATTTAAAACAGCTTTAGCGACGACTAGTGGGAGAAAACTATAAAAAAAAAAAACAGGTGCAGTACCAATGTGCCAGTAATGAGATCTTACTGACCCATTAATCATCCAGCCTTAGACAGGAAATAAATGAGTCTGAAGGAAGAAACAGCATAATGGAATTAGAAAAAAACAACAGGTACTTTATATATAAAACTGGGAAAAATAAAAGTGGTTGAAAATGGATGGAAATAAAATTAAACTAGATTAAGCAACCAGTGTCTGCTGCTCTGTCCTTTCAACAAGGACTCCCTGATGCTACATGTGGTTTTTGACATAAGTTCAATTTTTTATTTTATTTATTTTTTTTTTAAAAGATGTACTCCAGAAGTTACTGTAGCGTGTTAATTCAAGGGTTCCTAAACTTTCAGCATGCAACCCTTAAGATGGGTGTGTCGGAGTTTAACAACCCCCTGCTGTCCACGTGTGTGCTACAGTCCTTATCCCGGCTAAGTCACCGACACATGAGAACTCACTGAATTAATTCCTAAATATCATTCTAAATCCCTCAAACCTTACATATACTCTAATAAATGACAAAGAGGAGCAACAAATCTGTTATAATTATAGTAAATCAAGATACAGATCCATGAGCACCTCTATGAAAATTACCTTTGGTTTGGTCCAGTTTAATGATTTATTCTTGTTTAAAGCTCAGCTGGTTTATCTGGTAGCAAGGAATCATTGAGACAGGGGATGATGTTCAAGTTTAAAGCGCTACAGTGAGATTTAAAACCAAAAGAAACTTACAACACAGCTCAAGCTGTGGGGCTGGGTTTCACTCCGGTAAATGTGCTTCAGGTCTAAGAGAACCAGCATGCTCTGAGTTACTGGATATGTACCCCTAAAGCTCCGCCCAGGCTGTTAACTGTTTCATCACTCATATCGAACCGACTCTCAGAAAAGTACCGTTTCAGCAAGTGGAGAAAGTGAAAGTCTTGATTGATTGTTGAGGGCTGACAGGATGGAAAAAGAGAAAAAGCAGAGAAACGCAGAGCTGAATGAAAGAGATGTTGACCCACAAAGCAAAAGAAGGTTTGAGCATTAGCAGAGGAGGAAGAGAAGAAATACACAAAACTTCAAATAAAAATCATAAATTACTGTTCAGTTTACCTTTGAAATTGCTTTCAACTGCAAGAACTAAATTTAGTTCCTGGGTAGTACTTTCCAGAGGTCCAGGAACTCTGCATCGCAAAAGTTCTGCCTGGTGAAGCAATAA
This sequence comes from Labroides dimidiatus, assembly GCA_030710495.1. Taxonomy (NCBI): domain Eukaryota; kingdom Metazoa; phylum Chordata; class Actinopteri; order Labriformes; family Labridae; genus Labroides; species Labroides dimidiatus. The sequence goes on along the minus strand of CM061165.1, from coordinate 17,972,920 downwards.
GATGAGCCCCAGCTGTGATGGACGTGGTTTAGTTCCTCTTAATCGACGGTCTTCTTTGAGCCTGATAGCGTGAATGTGTCTCTGTCAGCTCCCAGTGTTTCCCTGTAAACTGGTGACCTTCAGCTGAACGTGTCAGCGGAGGAAGTCCTCTGAACGCATCTGTGTTTAGTTTCCTCAGATAAGTATTTAATGATGATCTAAAGTTATTTGAGATCCTGCTCAAATTCCTCAATCGATGGACAAAACTTGGGTCCATCTCTGCCGTCTTCATACCTTAGACTTCAGAGACTGAGCAGTTCACTTCATGGAACCAGAAGTTCCAAGAACAGCAAGCTGATAATGAAACTCTTGCAATGACAGCCATAAAATCATCAGTGTGATCTGTGAAATATGATCTCCTTCGGGTGGTTCGGACCTTTTCTATGTGCTAAATCTACAGACAGAATCTCACGCTTCTCTGGAAAACCACCCCTCAGTCATCAAATGTGCCCTGAGTGTCCACAGACGGATCTCACTAAAATCCATTCTTTAATCAGTTTTTATGTACACATGGACGTGCAGGTGTTGGCTTCAAATAGCAACCTAAAAAGAGATGTTTGTTTCAGAGAGGAAATCAATCAATGGAATCATTTATTTATCTAGAAAGGAAGTGACTACTTCCTGGGTCTGTATGATTGGTATTTTCTGTAGAAAAGGCAAAAACATGCACAGAAAACCCACTCATTATAACAGTCACAGTGGTTTGATTAACACACATTCAACTGCCTACGTAAACAGGAAACATGGCAGAACTCCCGTCATGTGTCAAAAACTCTGATGGTGCTACCAGGTGTGGTAAAGAGCACAAATCTTTTTTTAACTGTATGATGCTTACGAAAGTTCAGGAGAATTAAAGAGAACATCTGCACAAAGAGAGTTCATGTACACAGAAACAGATACTCACATCTTCTCCAAAAAGCCTTTTTATCCTCCTGGGTTTTTTTTTTTTTTTTTTTTTTTTTTATCGATCGTGTCCAATCTCCTTTCTTTGTGGTATTTCAGTTGAGTTGACGGTTAATAACACACAGCAGACACTTCCTCTTCCTTATTTTAAGAGTTATGAGCATTAGAGTGGTATAAAAAATTTTTGGCACTTCCTCACACAGTCCATGGTGAGAGTATTTTCTGTGTCTTGATTGTATTTTACTTCCAAAGGGTCAAACACAGCTCCTTCATTTCTTTCTCTACTGACACACGGTGCTCACGTTTTCCAGTTTTTAATTCTGAATAAATAACTTCCAAAGAAGAAATACTGAATCCTGAAACTACAGTGAAAAACTGAAGATCGGTTCGACAGTTAGCTTTGTTTCTTTTACTTATTGTAATCTGACGAGGCCAAAACCAAGCTAACTTATCCAATCAAATAGTGTTTTGCAAGAAATTGTGTTAGCTAAAAAGCCTTGCTTAGCTAGCCATCTAATGGATAACTAGCTATAATCGAAAGTGCTAAAAACTGCAGTTCTTGAATTGTACACCAGAGGCTGTCGACAGAAACACCACAAAACACTTTTACAGCAAGCCAAAAAACGATCTTTACAGCAGAAAAAAAAAATGTTTACAGCCTGGTTTAAAAACAATTTGTTCGTTATTAAAATAGCCTATTTATGAGTTTTGTCCATATAAGGGCATGGTTGACTTGATTAAAAGGTGGGCACCCTGTAGCTGTTAGCAAAGAGGTTGAAGTCCCGCCTCTTTACCTCATTCAAACTCAAAGCTAGGCTGAGTTCAGCGTGTGACTACTGTTGATGATGGGCTTCAAAACTCTGCACGTGAAGCAAATGGATGATGTCATAGAGACGACATCTGTATATTATATTGTCTTTGATTTTTGTCAGGAAGCTAAACGTGTTTAAACCATGGTATTGAAAGTAGTTTTGGTCCAATCAGGTGTGAATGATTTTTTAATTCGTACCTGGTTTGGAAGAAGATACAAATATTGTGAGTTTTGCATAACAAGGGGCTAAAGACCCGCCTCTGTGGTGTCTGCCAGGTTGACCAAAAGTTAGCTTGAGTCTTCAAAATATCTGCTTCGATTATATCCCTGTGATGCCAGCTCACTAAAGACGTCAACAACAGAGTTTGTGGTGAAGTGACACGGTGTGTTCGTTTATTTTGAAGTAGAACATAGAGTCAAACTCTGTGGGCTCCTCTTTAAAACAACATCTTCTTTGAACAGAGACACATTTATCAAAATGACATCATTAGACATCAAAATACAGACTTCAAACATTTAAAGCTGAGTTACTGTTTGGAAACATGGCTTCAACATCACAGAGTAAAGATGCCTTCCTTTGCTTATCCTGATAAAATCCATCCATAAATATCCTCTTTTCATAAATCTTAAAGACCAGAGTTTGTGTTTTTTATTCTGATTTTAAACAGAATCTGAGTTTTTTGCTCGTAAAGCACCGTAGAGTCGGGTTATGTGCTTCAAGGGTTGTTTCCAGCCTCGGGAGGCGAGTTGTCGCTGTCGTCGTCCCAGGATGAGGACGTGAACCCTGCAGGGGCGGAGATTGAATGTGGGGCAGGGGTGTGGCCGAGGCCTTGGTACCGCCCACTCGAGGAAGGGGAGGAGGGCATCGATGTGGCGGCCACAGCAATGGCATCCTGGGAGGTCGCTGTGAGAAGGCCGGTGTGCTCAGTGTGTTCGGGTCGAGCTGTCGTACCGAAGTACATCTTGTTCGGACGACCCAGGAAAGTGCGGCCTGTTGACAGAAAGGTTCTCGTACACATCGTACTCTTTCCCCTTTCACTGAATTCAGAAAAGATAATGTGAGGGAGAGACTCACCAGCGTGGCGGACCTGCTCTGTGACATCGGCTCTGATGTCAGAGAAATCCCACATGGCCAGGAAGCTGTCAAAACACGAGCCCTCCTCTGCCTCCTGAAGGGAAGTTCACAGATATAAAGAGAGGGATGATGAAGAGAAGAGACTTACACAGAGAGAGAGATAGAGATAGAGAGATAGAGGGATAGACGACCTGTACGTATGGTTTATAGGTGAAAGTGTAGTGGTGAGCGATGGCGGCCAGGAACATCTCTATGCAGATGATGAAGTCCTGTGAAAATGAAAACAACATTGACTCAGAAGATGCAGAAAACATCCATAAAAATCCATTAAATGTCCGAAAGTCACATGATTTAATTTTGATTTGATGGTTTTTAAACCTGCAGTCCAGTAGCCACGGCCTCCACACTGTCCCAGTCCCAAGTGTGTTTGTCGGAGATAACGCCAACTTTCACCAGGAAAGCGATCAACACCGCCTGCCTGAAGAGAGGAAGAGAGACTCGTTTAAAATTCAAGTTACTTCACTTTTATCGTTTCCAACAAACAAAAGTAGCTTCTGTCCTCACCAGAACGAAACAAACACAACCAGTTTCACGCAGAGGAACTTCCCCACCGGCCTGATAGGAGTCAACTCTTCTTTCAGGGCTCTGTACAGCAGCACCAGACAGTACATGGCGAACTGGAGAGAGAGAGAAAACACGTTACTGAGCTGTTTGAATGAGAAAAATGGATAACGGAGCCAAAAAACTGCAGTTCCACAAGTGACCACTTGAGACTTGGTCTGAAAGTGAGTCCAACCCCATTAGGTCCCATACTGTGAGGCTTAGTTTCTGATGCTTTTACCAGCTGCGATATGTTGTTGATGATGACGAGGTAGGACCAGGCGTTCCTGAAGCTGAAGTTGGCTTCATCGTAAACCCCGCAGAGCTGACAGATCCTACAGAGAGAGAGAGAGAGAGTCTGAAGTGCTGAGAGTGAAAACTACTATCACTGTTACTGAAGTAAACTTACAGCGCTATCACCGTGGTAACAGGTCTGACCACGGTGTACTGCAGGACTCCCAGCTTACACCTGAACAGCAGCACCCTGACAAAGAGAGAAGTCTGATGATGTAAACATCACAACCACCACAGAGTGACCCTGAGCCCGCCCTCTCTTACTCTCCCATGGGCCACGGCGGGCAGCAGCAGAGAGGCGGCAGGTGAGGCTGCTGCTGCTGGACCTCCAGCATCAGCACCAGGCTGGGGTACTGGTTACTGAGGAAGTTCAGGAGGAAGATCAGGAAGTTATAGATGACGTAGGCCTCGTAGCACTCTCTGCACGTGTCCACGTAGATGGCCAGGCTGGGATACCGCAACGCCAACCACTGGAGGAAGAAGAGAAGGAGGAAGGAACACTCAGTGTGTTAGCACGGTTAGCTACTGATAATCGTTCATATAAGTGTCACATGATAGAAGAAAAGGAAGAAAACATGAGATAAATCATTGAAGGAAAGAAGAAAGTAAGAGGAACAGACAGAATAACAATAAAAAATAAACAAAAAGGTCTAAAAAAAAAAATAAAGAGAAAATTAGAAAACAGGAAATGAAAAATAAACATGGGAACGGAGAAAAAAGGTATGGTCAAGAAAACAAGAAAAGGGAGAGGAAGAAGAAAGATGGATGGAAAAAATAATGAAAATGGAAAATTTAAAGAAAACAAAAAGAAAAATAGAAAAAACAAAGAAAACAGAAGTTAGAATGGACAATAAAGGAGAATAAAGCAAGAAAAACAAAAGAAGGAAAGTCAAAAAAGATGAGAAAAAGAAAGGTGGAGACTGAATAAAAGCAAAAGGAAGAGAGATGGAAGATGAAGGAAAACAGAAATAAAAATGTAAAAATAAAGAAAAGTGCAAATAAGAAAGAGGAAAGAGACAAATCATGAAATCAAGTCAAAAAAATAAATAAGAAATAAAAGTTTTAAAAAAGGAGAGAGACTGAAACAAAAAGAGAGAAAAAGAACGTGCGGTGTAAGAACTTCTCAGAGGGTTTCTGAGTGTAACGAGACCTCAGCGCCTCTAATACCTTCAACTCGTCTCTTAATGAGGCTTGATGCCCTCAGTGCCATGGCAACATAATGGAATAGAGGGCTTCCTGTGAAGACCTGTGTGTGTGTGTGTGTGTGTGAGAGAGAGAGAGAGAGAGAGAGAGACTCACGCTGTCCAAACTGTAGATCGGCACCATCCAGAGAATCCTGGTGAAGTAAGATGGAGAGGAAAAGAGAGAGAAAGAGGTGTGTGAGATCACTCACATTGGAAATGAATATTGAGGATTAAAGGAGCAGTTCACACAAAAGTAAAACTGGCTTTATGATTATTATATAGAAATAAAACTTTAACAGAAACATGAAACACTGATATGACTCTTCTTTTCTAACTGAACTGATCCTTTCAGGTGTCTTAAAGTTAAAGGTGTGTTTGCGTCTACCTGATGATCGGCCTCTGCAGCTCAGGCTGGGTGAAGTGAACGATGTGCTGCAGGATCCCCCACAGAGAGATGGGGATGGTCAGAAAGACGAAGACGCCGGCGATGAACCAGGCTTTACTGTGAGTCCCTACCTGGAGGCACAGAGAAAGAAACGATATTCAGAGGAAGGTTAAATAAGCGTGTTGTCAAAGTGATGATGATGATGTAATACTTGGACCTGGTCTTTCCGCAGCTCCCAGATGCAGAGAGGAACGACGGCCACCAGCAGAAGAGCGTAAAGAACCAGAACCAGCGGGCGGATCCACCTCCTCCATTCTGCACACGAACACGGCATGATGGCTGCTTCACCCTGAACGTTGTCTACAGGCGCATGCTAGACTACAGGCCACACCTGGAGGACCAGAAGGTCAGGTCTTTGAGTAGATGTTTATATTTCTAAGCGACAATTTTTGTTAAACCACAACTTCAGGGATTTTTAAAATTTTATTGTGCATTTTATGTCACAATGACAATAAAACCTTATTTTATTCAATTTTTTTGCAAGTAGGCTGAAGGGCTTTAGAAGTGCTAGCATGAGCTAGCTGGCTAAACATAGTTTTGCATGATTTTTATTTCCAAGTAAAAGTTTACAGTTCTTAATAAGCTGTAACAAAAATTTGGCTTTTTACTGCCCAGAGGTCAAAAAGGTTGAAAGTAGTTGTTCACAGTTAGCGTTCATTAAAATTCACCAAATAGCTAAAACTTTTACAAGTGAAACAAGCTAATATACATAACTTATAAAGCATTTTACTTTTTCAGTGTATTAAATTTAGTTCAGTTAATAAATACATATAATGAACTTTGATTTTATGCCGATTTTTGATTTCACTAGCGGAAGTAAGAGCTAACTTGGCAGCAGCACTTTAAGCTAGCTTAGTGTGGCGTCTCTGTTTGACTGTATATGATTATTTGTTGTCAAAAACATTCATTGACCTCAAACTGTCAACAAAATAAGAACACTTTCATAACAAAGTATTTCTATATTATTAAAGTCTGGTGTTTATTTTAATGAGATATCAGGAGCTTCTTGTTTGATGCACTTTAGCTTTAGCAATTCATGACTCATGTTGAATTATATGAAGCTTAAAGAAATGTTATTTAATTAAACTACATGTAAAGCATGTAATAAATCAATATGGTCTCTAATACTCTACCAGAGACATTAAAATGTTCAGACAGATCTTAGCTGCCTTATTCTTTCTGACGGCAGCTACACTGACATCAGACAGTCACGTTAGATCGTTATTACAGGATATAATTCGCATAAACTTCGCTAAAAATAGAGAGTAGTTAATTATTTATCGTCCACACAGAGAAAACAGGTCGTCGCGAGAATAAAATACGTGACAAACGGATGAAAATGTCGTTAAATGTTGAGAGATTATGACCGTTGAAGCTGGAGATGATCACTCAGTGACGGTTGGCCTGCTTTTCCCTCGCCCCTGATTCTGTTACCAGGCAACGCATCCCTCCTCCGCGCGACCCCTCACTCACTCACGCACACACACAAACAGAAACACACACACTCCCTGACGGACGATCAGCTGGTCCCGTTCCGGCCGATCACCGTCCCATCAGAGCGTCAAATCACAACCATCCAGGACGGCAACACAACCCACGGAGTCAGGGTGCTGCCTCGGTCCGTGTTTGCCTCCTCCTGTCTGCTCCGTGTTTACGCGCCACGTCACGAGGAGGAATCTCGGACTCTATCAGTCACGTGGTGCGTACAAACGGCGCCTTCAGCTCATAAATTCAAATTAAATACAATAAATAAAAATTAATAAATAAATAGCAGTGAAAAATAAAAATTAGATGATCTAAAAAAAAATCTGCTTTTCATCCACAACAGTTTCCTTAGAAACGGTACCTTACCATAAATTTATTTATTGAAAAAAATACACTTTTAAACAAGAGAAAAACAATTATAAAACACAAAATGAACGGTTAAACTACACTGTAAAAATATCCTTCAGTTTCCTGCATTTAAAACACCAATCAAAAATACTGATTAGGAAAAAGTATGACCGTCAAACCATATTAGAAACATACAAATATTAGAAAATATTCAGCTGAAAAAAATAATTCAACTGTTCATGTTAAAAGTTTGTAGTTTATAATTATTTAAGAACCATGAAGTCATTTTTAGTAACATCTCTGACCAAATTTAACTACAGCTTCTAATGTATATCTTGTTGGGGGAAAAAAAAACCCACAAATCACGACCAAAATGGCACCTGACATTAAAGTTTTTGTCCAGATTAAAAAATCTCAACATCTATTAGTTTGACACTTATAACATTTCTACATGTTTATAGAAGTTGAAGTGATTTGAAAAGCATGTCAAAGTAAATTAAACAATAATTAATCTCAACATTTGTAGAAATTTGTAGAAAATCTGGCCCTGATTTACACAAAACAGAAAATACAGATTTACATGAATACAGAAAATAACCAATCTAACTTTATTTAGTGCTTTTCTTAATGCACTAGCTTGAGAATTTTCTAACTAATGTATAAGTTTCCATGACATCCTCGTGCTTTGAGATCAAAATTCAACACTGTAATAAGTAATGCTAAGAAGAAAAAAAAAAACAATCCTGGTGAGACGTTTAGAATAAATCTTTATTGTTAATCACAAGTGTACTGTTATAATTACATTAAATACCCGAAATCTGATCACTGAAGCCTGAAAAACAGTAAAGAACCCATCAGTTGTGAATATTTTCCTTTGGTGTGGTGATGTAGTAAAATCTTTGGCCACCTGAGGGTGCTGGTGCTCTTTGTAATTAATTATTTTACATACAAGTCAGAATTATAAACACACTATACATGGCTTTAGATGACAAAATATACATTATGGTTATAAATATTTACTATATGAATAGTCAAGAATAAAAGAACGATATTAAGAGCTGAATAAAAGGTCAATCTATAGGTAACAGGATAAAAATCGTTATTCATCAAATCATTGTTGGTTTTTTGTGTCCTCGCTCCTCTCTCTCTCTCTCTCTCTCTCTCTCTCTCTCTCTCTCTCTCTCTCTCTCTCTCTCTCTCTTCAGTGCTCAGTGTGTTTGTACTGCAGGCTCGTCCCATGGTGCAGCGGCAACATGCTGTTGGAGAGAGAGCCAGAATAACACCAACAACACAGACAGGACTGGAGAAAGAGACAGAAAGAGAGACAGAGGGCGAGTTACAACACACAACGATTTATCCCCGGAGATATTCAATTCTAAGTTACCCATAATTCAATCTTGAGCCTCTTTTCTTCGACCCTCTCTGTTTTGTTATTGTCTCCCAAAAGTTTGTTCTCACCTTGAAGCAGTTTTTGAACTTCTTGGAGACAAAGAAGAGGATTATGGGATTGATGCAGGAGTTGATGGTGGACATGTTGATGCTGAAGTAGTCTAGCACCAACAGGAAACTGTGACCACCGAAGAAGAAAGTGAGAAAAGGAAAGGACTGTCAGTTTAGAGGAGTTAACCAACTGCTCAGGGATTCTAATCTGCATAACCACAATAAAAGAAATCTAATGGGGAGGCCCAATAAGATTCTAGAACCTTCCTGCCAATCAAGGACGAACAACACTTACTTTAACAGTTCACAGCGGTGTTTGTCGTTCGGTTTGTAGACGGTTTTCTTTAGCAGTTGACTCAAGTGAAGAGGAAACCAGCACAGAGCGAAGATCAGCACCAGACAGAACACAGCTTTAGCGACTTCCCTTCGCTGTACAGAGAACATTTGACATCAGAGGATCACTACACACATATCAGTCTCTTTTCTAAGTGTGTGTGTGTGTATGAGAGAGGGTTACCTGTTTAAGGTGTTCACTCAGAGCAATTCTAAGACTGCCCTTCTGATGTCGCAGCATCTCACCGGTCATCAGCCCGTAGAAAACAGCCGAACAGACCAGAGGGACACAGAAGTAGAAGCCAAATAACCACCACTCCTTCGCGTCCCGATAGACCTTGAACAGAAAGACGCAATGAAACAAACACCTTAATGAACGGCTCTGGAAACACCAGACCCCATATTTTCCTAAACACAAAAGTAAAGAAATGAATCTTTGCCTATTGTCACTGTTGCAAAAACACAAATACAAGAGCAGCCTGAGGAGCTACCAGACCCCACTCGATCACTGATAGAGAACAGTGGAGCAACACCCTGTCCTGCAATCCGGACAACAACAGCAAAGCTTGTGAGAGCATCACTAAGTTTACATTCACCGCAAATCTTAAACTAGAAACTCTAACAATTTTGTGTTAGGGTCATGCTCATTATGCAGGGATTCTAATTTGCATGATCTCTTACATTATACCACAGATTTTGTAATCATAGCATAGACCTGTAATTCTAGAACACTTAAACATTCAAGGGTATCAGGGTACAACTGCAAACCTATGGTCAACATTCTAGAATCCCAAAAACATTCCAGAACACTGAATGCCATCTTTCTGTGTCAGTCAGGGACGGATTAAGACTACAGTCTTTGATGTCACAGCATAATCAGTTGATGATTCTTGAACAAAGCATCACTATAGAACCCCATGATCATGCTAGAACCACAACAAGAGGCCCCTTATCTTTGAATCGTTGTTAAAAATCAATCAATCCATTTCTGAACTCGGAACTGTAAACAAACACTCACGGTCATGAACGGTGTCTTGGGCTGCAGCATGCAGATCCTTATGGTTGTGTTCTTGTAGTCATAGGGCACTATGTCAAAGCCGACGGCCTCTGGCACGGCTAACACAATGGAGACCAACCAGATCACCACGATCTCCACCATGGTTACTGTAGGAATACCTGTGCCCTGAACCCGGGACCAGGAAGCCACCGCACGGTACCTGGACAGGGGGTTTGGGGTTATTGTCTGCGTGTTGGGCCCTAAACAAGACTAATACTTTGGTCCTCATAGGAATAGTAATAGACTTGTGTGTGTGTTACCTGTCCACACTCAGAGCACACAGGTTGAGGACGGTGATGCCGACTGACGCTTTCTGCAGGAAGGGGAACATCTTACAGAGAAACTGGCCAAAAGCACTGTCAGCAAACGGCCACTGCATGGCCAAGAGCTGCAAACACACACACACAAACACACGCAGAGATTAACCCATCACAGTATCAGTGTGTGGTGTGTTATCAGTGTCAGGATATTTTTGTGTTGTTATCATGGGAACACTCACTGTGCCGTCTGAGACACACAGCAAAACAGATCACCCATGATGCAGTTCCCCAGCCTGATTAAGTGTGAGGTAAGTGTAACTTAGAATCATGTAAGGTACCTTGTAGACGTTGATTGGCAGGTCGATGGCGATGTAGATCAGATCCCCCAGGGCCAGACTGGCTATCAAAACATTGGGTCCATTTCTCATGCATTTATTTTGACAGATAATCCTCAGCAGGGTGGCGTTTCCTATGATTCCCACAGCAAAGATCACACAGGAGAACACTGTGTTGATGTACTTGAAGGCTGTATGGATGGATGTGGCCCGCACGCAGCCAGGGAGCGGAACTGGGCGCTTGTGAACCACCAGAGAAGAGTTTGCAGAAGAAGAGTGTGGCTTTCTGTCCGGTTTTAGTTGCAGCTTACTCAAACGTTTCGACTTTTCTTTCTCCAGAAACAACAGGGCTTTGTTTACAGTCTCTTGTACTAGATGGGTATCCCTGTCTTGAGTCTGGATCTGAAGGTCTAGCTCTGGTTCAAGAGGCAGGTCAGTGCCATAGAGGTCAGGCTGGTCCAGCATCATTAGATCTGAGAGAGATGGCTCTGATGAGAAGTTAGTCTGGCATCCAGCAGGATCGACAAACAGCAAACACAGAGCAGCCAGCAGCACGATAAACATCCCAGGGGTGGACAGACACAGGGGGCTCAATCTGGATTGAGCTTTGAATCTGGAACCATTTTCTAATTCCACTTTTAAGATTCCAGAAACCATCCTGCTTGCTGCGGAACTACAACAAATGTTTTAACTTTCACTGATTCTGGAACTTTCTTATCAGATTTTAGAACCAATTTATTTTTTTTGTTCCTTGAATCTGTTTTGGACACTGGTTCTACAACGGTCTCTGATTCCAGAACCTTCTTGCAACTTCTGAGAACCTTGAACAACCTTTGAAATCTGTGCAGCTTCAGAGAAGATTCCAGAATTCACTTTGATTCCAGATTGGAACACTTTTACTTGTTAGTCCATAAAGCCAATTCTAGAACCCTCTGTGATACCAAAACCCTTCTGAAACCCCGCTTCTTTGACTCCAGAGCAACCTTTGAAACCAGGAGTACATCAAACTGCTGTGTCCGAGCAACCTTAGAGCCTACAGTAAGTCCAGAACTTTGATAGTATCAAGAAAACACTTTGGTTCTGGAAATGGCCCTGACACTTGTTGAACTTGGTGCTCTAGAATGTCTAATTCAAAACCTTTTCTAAAACCCTCCTGCTATGATCCTAGAGCTCTCATTCTTGACCCTGCAGATATCCCAGAACTCACTGGAGCCTCTGAATAGATTCTAAAACCTACTTTGATTCCAGAGTCTTTTCTAACAGCTTTGATCCTAGAGAAAACGTTGGAGTTCAGACCGTCTCTGAAACTCTTGCTGAGTTCTGTTAAGCTCAGTTTGGTGATGCCGGTCTGTAAAAATCTGTGGAGAAAGAGAAACAAAGAACAATTTATGTCTTTGAAAACACAGCATCAAACTTATTTGTTTATAGTTTGGTGCAGAGCAGCAGTGACGTCAGACTGATGAATTTGACTCCATTGTTCCCGCTCATGTAGCCATGCTTTGGTCTCCATCACCTCTCAGAGATAACATCTGTCTGATTCGCTGCTGAGCGTCTATCGTCACCAGCTGGCCTGTGTCTGTTTGTCTGCTCTTAAATTCAGAGCAGAGCTTATTCTCTGAAAACATCTGCTGCTCCTTGAACTGAGATTGATGGAACTGAATCAAAACAGTAAACTTTACTCGGAAATATAAGCAGGAAATGCTTAAGAAGCTTTGAACAGAGAGCGAGGTCGGCTCACCTCATGAATGTCACGTAATAGACAAACATTTGAGATTACGTTTGTTGTTTTTTAGGTTCTTTTAAAAAATTTAAAGAACGCAGAATACAAGAAATCTAAAACTTAAACATTGTTTCAGAAACGTTGATGTGGACTAGTTCAATTTGACTCAAAATTCAAAGGTGCTCATAAATGTTAACAAGAAAGAAACTATCTTTAAAAACTCACCTCTCTTTGTTGTTCTGTCGTCTTCTGTGGTTTTTTAGTTGATATAAATCCATCCAAAGTTGTTTCTTCAATGTCAGAAAGACCAGAAGAGTTTGCTCTGCTGTCTCTCTCTCTCTCTCTCTCCTTGTCTTTCTCTATCTGGTGGCTGTGAATGCTCGTTCGCCCCGTGCTCTGCTATCTCTTACCCCCTGGAAACCCTCCTCTCTCTCTCTCTCTCTCTCTTTCATGGTCACACTGGAACATCTCGTAAAAGCTCTCGACAAGAAGTAGTTGAACTCTTCCCACTTGAGAGTTTGTTCATAAAGCAATGTTGTGGAAATTGGGGCTGTTACATTTATTGCCGTACTTAACAACAAATTTGACTTTATAGGAGTGTTTGAACCGGGCTCCACGCTCAGTTAATGAAACCACCAGGTCCTGCTCTGTGTCAGAGTTTAACAAAAACATGTGCTCATATATTTCTCTGTGTCTTTAAAGACTCTCGTGAAAGGCTCCACGTTTCGTTGATTACTTTGAGTAAAGACTGGGATTATTTTTTCTTTATCGTAGGAGACTGAAACCTTCAACAACTTCTTTATTGGTGGAGTCAAAACATCAGTTTAATACAGTTAAACTCTGAGATTTAGAAGGAGGATGTGACACAAAGAAATGACAGAAAAGACGTCATTCTTCAGATTTGAATTTCTCAAACACATCAGCGTGACCGTGGGTCGTCCTCTGTGTCTGTTTGTTTGTTTGTGGAAGTTTGGCGAAGATAAACAGAGAGAAAGCTCTACGTGACTTTAGCCACACAGGCTAGTGATGGGAGCCCTGTGAAATATGTCTTCAGAGGAAAGTGTTTTACGTAAGACTCTTCATAGGGGGAAATCATTTTCAGTAGTGTCCAATGAAGACCTCTTTAAAAGGTCAGACCACCAACTTTGTTTCACTGCTGTTTTGTCATCAGCCTCCTCTTGTTAAAGTCTCCTAAGCTGTTTGATTCCCACTTTTCTCTCCTGTATCGTGGCTGTTTGATGGACAAATTACTCTTAGATTGAAAAGAACAAACAAACCAAATCCACAGAGTTTAATTTGACAGTAAATCAAACCCAGTTTCTGTGTGAACACATCACGCCGAGAGACAGGAAACAGGCTGCTGCAAATTTCCACCACAAACTCGACGCTTTATTAGAAACTCAGCGACTCTTTGAAGTCAAAGAAACACAGGGACTGAGTTTCCATCCCAGCTGTGGTGAGGTGGAAACATCTGATTCCAACAGCATCCGACATCTGCAAGAAACTGTGTTGATCAAAATACAGCAAAGTGCTTCTATATTGTCTTTCTGATAGCTTTAAAACCCTCATTTCAGCTACTGTCTCTTTAAGACACATTAAGGGACTGTGGAACCAATTATTCCAGAACCCTCTTTTACTGTTTCTATTCGCCAAAGTCGTCTTCTTCTTCCTCTTAAAACTACTAATTTGCCCAAGGAGACCCAAGGAGATCCACCAACTTGTGATGTCACAGATTGAGCAAATCTCACTTTGATCTCACTGAGTTCTCATGTGATTTTATTTATTTTTTAACAAGCTATGTTAACACGCCTTGGGATATCGATCTTTGCCCACATACAGTGTTGACTTCAAAATGTTAATCTATCTATCTATCTAAATAAAAGCTCTTTAGAGCCTGAGTATATTGTGTGTAGCTGAAATGTTAGCTGTAGGAGCCTTTTAAAAAGCTTTTTGTACATATTTTTGGCAACAAATGGCTAAAAATAACTGGATGCTAACCTCTGATTGGTCATTGGACAATATCGGAAGCATGTCATAAACACCTCACTCCTGCACCCTGACAGAGACTTAAATCAGGTCAGAATATTGGAGTTTTTTCTGTAAGTTTTTTTTTTTTACATATAGTGAAATTCATATGCATATTATTCATAGCAGTGTGAAACTACTGTATTTATGCCCTAAATTTATATTTTTGTTAGGATTAGGGTTCATTTTTATTTGGAGTTATTTTTGTCCTCATTGTTTATTTTGTCTGTGATGCTGTTACAACTAAATGTCCGTCCTTGGGATGAAAATAATGCTTCGTTAAACTAGATTAAAGTTAATTTGAATCTCTGATACAACATTTAAGTTTCTCTCGTGAAGAAGGAACGATTTTTGTCTGATTTTATTAGTTTTTATCGATTTTATTCGATATTTCTAATTGGAACGCGGCAGCAGTGATGTATCGGCAGGATTCTCGTGTTGGAACGCGGCCTGTGAAGTGTTGCCATAGTGACGATCTAACTGCCGCTGACGGCGCTGATTTATAGGAAAAGTTTTAGCGTACCTGAAGTAAGATTCTGAGCGTTTTTGAGCGATTTTATCGAAGCGAAGTGTCTCCACATGAGCTCAGGGCTGTGGATGAAGGTTTCCTTTAAGAATTCGGTCTTTGATTTAGTTTTAAACTGAGCGGTTTGGAGTTTGGTGAGTGTCACGGTCAGAGAGCTACATTGTCAAGCTTCCGGACTTTTATCGTCTCAATTAGCCGAAAAGAATCCAGAAATGTTCACACTTAGCTTTAAAAGGTGACAGGAGATGTCGCTTAGAGGGATAATTTGATGATTAAAAGTGTTAACGGAGAGTTATTCCCCTCTGCTGTACCTGACAGGTGGAGGAGACGATGATCGCTGCAGGGACAAACCGTCACACGGAGCCGTTCCTACCTGAGATCACCCCAAACAGAAAGAAATGGGGGAGAAAAAGTTCACGCTACAGGTACGTTTCACCTTTAAATCACCTAAAATATAAGATTTTAATACAAGAGATGAAATATAGGAAGAATTATCACATACCAGTGTTTGTGTGTGTGTGTGTGTGTGTGTGTGTGTGTGTGTGTGTGTGTGTGTGTGTGTGTTTGTGTGTGTTCGGCAGGATGAAGGAGGCTCCTCGAGCTGGTTTGGTTTCAGATAAATTACCTCAAATCCTCTCCAAGGCGGATATTTCAAAGTGAGTTACACACACACACACACACACACACACACACACACACACACACACACACATCTCAGATGTATTTCTCTCTAAATATGTCGTTGATTTTTTTTTTTTAATCACTATTAAAACTGTTTTTTTTTTTTCCTGCTTAAAGATTTAAATTTGATGCTTTTCTTTAGAAAGATTAAACCCAACAGCTGCTCCTTAAATTAAAAAAAGAACCTGGTAACTTTAGGGAGCAGCTGTAGCATCTGAAATGACTGAAGCTGTGGTGTAATATCTAAAGGTCCGTAAGTGCCTGAAAAAGGACTCAAAGCTGCTCAACCTGACAGGAACAGCAGTTAGTGCGCCCTCTGCTGTTCTAGTAACGTAACAACATGGAAGTTAATCTTCAGCATCAGCTTTTCTTCTTTGATCCTGTTCATCTCCATCCTCTCCTCATGTGTGCAGGTTCAGAAACAGTTCAAAGCTCAACACCTGTGTGGAGCTGCTGCAGGAAGGCGCGCACAGGTGAGTCTGTTCCTGTTCATGATTCCGTCGAAGATGTTTGTTTTACTCCGCCCGTCTTTGATGGTCTCTCAGGTCCTTCTCAGAGCTGCACTCCCTGCTGCGCTGCGATCGGGATCGGAGGGAGTCGGCTGAACCGGGAACAGCTCTGTCCCTTCAGACTCCTCTGGAGGATCAAAGGGAGAAAGTGGAGACCGTGAAACGTTACCTGAGCTGGGCCGAGCAGGCGGAAAGAACCAGTAACACACTCAGATTAATCCTGTTCAGTCTCTTAAGAAACAGCAGATTTTTCAAAATAAAGCTCTGCTTTAAAACTGGGATGAAAAAAACAGTTGTTTCAAATAAACATAAAGTTATAAAGGCAGAATTAAAGTTGTTTTGTTGTGGGATTGAAGTTTTACTGTTTACGGAGATAACGCTGTGATGTTACACGCTACAATAACAAGCTAACATTGTAGCATTGGCGAGTTATTCCAGTAAAATTACAACTTTAAAATCAAAATGACTTCTATCGTAACATTACGACTTTATCCTCAACACGTTTTATCTTTTTATTGTATAATTACAGATTTAATCTACAGTACGACTTCAATCTTGAAGCATCACCACTTTACTTGAATCGTACCGACTTTTTTACCGTTACGTTCCAAATTTAAATTACGAAGCATTACGACATTTTTTTCTTGAATCATTTTGATTTTTAGCAGGTAACATAATGAAATTAACCTTAAATTTAGAACTTTTATCTGAAGTATTGATACTTTTTTTTATCAATGACTGAATCATTTTTGCTGTGTGTGTGTGTGTGTGTGTGTGTGTGTGTGTGTGTGTTTGTGTGTGTGTGTGTGTGTGTGTAGATACGTGGACGGTGGTGTGTGAACACCGTCTGTTTCTAGGAGCGTATTTCTCGTCTCAGGAGGATCTTTGGCTCAGTTTTCACTTCTATCACAGCTGTGCTGACAGAAAGTTTGGAGGTCACTCCAGACCGGCCACCGAGGCTCGGGCGTGCTTAGCAGAGCTCTACCTGCACACAGGTACACAGCACACACACACCTGAGTTACTACCTGTGTCAGGGTTTGTCTTCTGGAGAGTCTGATTTAATTTTCCTGCAGGTGAGCTGGAGCGAGCGGAGCAGCAGGCGGAGCTGTGCATCCGGCAGGCGGAGGACGGAGGCTGGCTGGACTCAGGCGGTCAGTCTCTGAGGATCCGCGGCCGCAAAGCACTGTGGGGGATCTACATGAGGATGGCGGACCATCAGGTGGACGCTGAAGAGTACAGCGAGGCCCTGAAGCTGCTCCATGAAGCTTACAGCTTGGCTGCAGCATGTAGGTGGACACAGTCTGTGTGACAGTGAGGAGGAGAGGAGGTGTCCTGTACGGTGGCCTTCAGGGACAAACTGGAGAAAAACTGCTGAACACAACCAAATAATCTGAGTGTGTGTGGATGTGTGTTTTAGTTGAAGGCAAACAGCTGGAAGCAGAGACCATCTACCAACTGGGACTGACCAATCAGAGAGCAGGAGATCACACGAGAGCCAAACAGGTAAAATGATGAGTCTGAGTGTAGTGAAATTAATCTGAACGCAGCAAAAACTTGATTTGTTGAATTAATTTACGTTTTATGTTTTTACATTTGTCAGTCAAACTGTTGTTTTTGCAGTTTTTCTACACTTGTGTGCAGATTTACGGCACACTGGAAGATGCAGACGGACTTGCAAAGTCCTACGAAGCTACGACCAATTCTCTAGAGAGGTACACACACATATACTTATCTTTAATACCTCACGGGGACGACTTCCTGAGGTGCCAAAAATGAAGACAGTAAAGTTATAAAGTCACTTCAGAATACTGAAACATATGTGTGTGTGTGTGTGTGTGTGTTTGTGTGTGTGTGTGTGTGTGTGTTTGTGTGTGTGTGTGTGTGTGTGTGTGTGTGTGTGTGTGTGTGTGTGTGTGTGTGTGTGTGTCAGCGAGGGAAATGTAGATATAACAGTTCAGTGGCTGGAGGAGTTAGCTGACATCTCCAGGAGAAAAGGGCTGCGACACACTCAGGTGGACGCCTACCTCCGCCTGGGCAAGATATACTATGAAAGGGTAACACACACGCACGCACACACACACACACACACACACACACACACACACACATACACATACAGAGGGACAGAGAGAGTTGCAATAAGACATGAGACAAAATGATCTAACATATCTAAATCTGAACAGCTGTTATTGTGACTCACTTCTCAAAATCGAAACAAAAATACTGGTCATAAAATTTTCTGCAGAAGCAAAGGTTGAAAATTTTGCATTTTGAATGTCATTTCTGTCATGTTTTAAATCCTTAAAAGCCTTTTTTTAGTGAAGTTAACCTTCCGGGGGGCAAAAAATATCACAAAAAGTGACATTTATCGACATTTATTTCATTAAATCTCTAAAAAAAATTCAAAAAGGTGCCAAAAAATCTCATTTTTCACACTACAATGACAGCTTCTGTGCATCCAGGCCTGTTTTCTAGTTGAGTGTTTATTTGTGAGTAAATCTCACCCTGCTGAATCTCTGTCTGTGCAGCGTCAGTATGCCACAGCGTGTCAGGTCTTCCTGCAGGGTTATGCGGCTGCCTGTGAGCTGGGAGATTTCTCTCTGCTGGAGAAAACAGGGGTAAAGTTTTTGGCTTCACATTTAGAAACGCCTCTATCTGACGCCACCTCTCTGCAACATATTCCTATCTGTCTGTCGGGTTCTCCTTCAGGTCTTCATCGGCGCAGCTCGCGCTCACTGCTCCATCGGGACGCACATCGCTGATTTAGCGGCGGCTACACCCACTGCCATGCAAACGTCTTCTGACCTGGATCGAGACCGGACAGCTTCAGAGTTTCAGTAGAGACTCCACAGACCATACTAACACGTCTCTGTGATGTGTTATGTGATCCAAAACTGCTCTTTAAATATTTTCTTATGCTGAACCTACTGATTAATTTTTCCTTGCTGTCCACCTTTTGGTCTGATTCCTCCCCCTTCATACCTGTCCAGGAATTAAAATTATAATATAGATGACATCATAATCTCATTGTTGCTGGTCTTTCTTAAAGAAGAGTCTGATTGCATTTGAACCAGTTAAAAATGTCCCACAGTAGCTTTAAGATGAATTTTCAGATGTCTCTTTTATGTGTATTACGGTAGAGGAAAAAAAATGGTGCCACCATCTTTCAGTATTTACGGTTTTAGCCCATGTGTCCGGAAGTGGCTCCTCTTGCTTTGCCTCAGTTTTCTCACAGGAAAAAAAAACCTCCACAGGAGGTGAAGCTGAGGAGTTGTCCAACTTCATACCAGCTGGAGTGACGGGGGGACCGGCTGAGTGACCCGGGGGACCCCGGGCCTAAAACATGGGCCTCCTGGCGAGGATCCGGAAAGAGTGGTTCATCATCGGGATCGTGTTGGTCATCTTATCCGCCAAACTGCATCCCAGCGTCGGTGTCAAAGGAGGTGAGCGGGTCAGAGTTCGGAAGAAGTCACTTTTCATTTGGCTTTTGCTCTTTCTACACGTTTTTACAGACCCTTTGAATTATCTTTATTTAAAGATATATGACGAATAAACACCAGAAACTTCTCGCACCAGGCTCGGCTTGAGTTTTGCTCCTTTATCTTTGATACGAAGTAATTATTTTAAATGAACTCGGATACTAACACTTAATATGTTTAATTAACTAATGAGTCTCATTAAATAATTCGGCAAAGATTTAATTCAACAGCTTTCTTTTTACTTTCTGTAAATGTCCAACTTTTGCACTTAATTATCCAATTTCTAGCATCCGCGACGGAGATGCAGACTGTTTGATATATACAAAAAATATCTAAAATGTGTCATATTTGCACTTACACCTACGAATTTGTGGTGTTAATTTTAGCCGAAATGTAGTTATGATCCCAAAGCTTACTTTTGTGTACAAAACAATCATAATTTATGGTATTATTTGTTGAAAAATCAGATTAGTACAAAATTGAGGGTTTTCTGAATGGAGTTTCGTTTTTACCCCACAGCAGAGGTGATAACACGGAGTAGGCTTTCTTCAACAGTAGCCTCAGTGTGTGTGTGCGTTTTCTTACCTAGCAGTGTAGTGACACGTTGCATTACTACCACTTATGTCAACACACACACACAAACACACAACCCTCATTCAGAGTGTCCGCGCTCCCATGTGCGCATGTCCAATTACACTTTCTCAACACCTCACATCCTATTTTTTTATCATCTTATCCTACCAGTTGAGTTTATTCAGGTGTGACCTCCCAGAAAAAACGCACCTGTGTTGAATCTACAGGTTTTAAACTCTTGATGACACACCAGGATGTAGAGAGTGAAATGATGTCAGCGTCAAACAGCTGTTATCTTAACTGATAAACGGGCCATAAGTGGAGGATAACCAGAGAGAGACTACAGGATCAGCTCCGTCACACCTTCTCATCTTATCCGGGAGATTAGATAAGCTCCTGTGCTGCTACTGTGAAGATGTTGCCTTCAGGTGTTGCGTGTAAAATCCAGCTCCAGACCATCAGAAAAAAAAATCCAGCGCATGACGTCAGGATTCATTCATTCATTCATGACGTCATACCATATTATGTCTTATCGTTCCCTCTCATATCCGGCACTGTACCACATCACATTGTTTCATATTGTACCATCTCTTATGAGACTGTACCCTAGCATACTGTGACATACTCTATCTTAACGTGTCTTTCAGTATTTTACCAGGTTATTTGGTCCATATCGTATTACAACGTAACGTAAAGTTACAGAAAATGTAGAAACAGATTGTTATGTAACTTTCAGTAAAATAATGTAGCATAATTGTAGCTTAAGTTATTGTATCATACTATGACTATTGTAACGTAAAATATGGTAACGTAAAGTGTTATTCTGTAAAGTTTGGTAACATAAAGTATATAAATGTCAAGTATTGTCACCCAAAGTATTGACACGTAAAATATTGCAACACAAAGTATCGTAAATTAAGGTATCCTGACATAAAGTATTGTCACATAAAGTACTGTCCGGTAAAGTATTGCAACACAAAGTATTGTAAATTAAGGTATCGTAACTTAAAGTACTGTCACGTAAAGTACTGTCACGTAAAGTACTGTCACGTAAAGTACTGTCATGTAAAGTATTGAAGCACAAAGTATCGTGAATTAAGGTATCCTGACAAAGTATTGTCACGTAAAGTATTGTCACGTAAAGTATTGTCACGTAAAGTATTGAAACACAAAGTATTGAAACACAAAGTATCGTAAATTAAGGTATCCTGACAAAGTATTGTCACGCAAAGTACTGTCGCATAAAGTATTGTCACGTGTTGTCACTTTAAGTATTGCAACACAAAGTATCCTAAATAAAGCTATCGTAACTTAAAGTATCTTCACATTAGATATGGTCAAGTAAAGTACTGTAGCTTAAAATACATCACGTAAAGTATCTTAATGAAAAGTTTTGTCACGTAAAGTATTGTAACGTTAAGCATGGTGAAGTAAAAAACGATCATGTAAAGTATTGCAACACAAAGTGTTATAAATTAAAGTATTGTAACGTAAGTATTGTCGAGTAAAAGTTGGTCTCGTAATTTATTATGTAGAGTATCGTTAAGCTAGTTTTATCGCGTAGAGTATGGCAGTGTGAAGACTTGTAACATAAAGTAAAGTAACATGATATAACAGAGCGTCTCAACATATTGTGTCGTATTCAGTCTCATTCAGTATTATCGAACATGTCTTACAGTAAGGTACCATAACACCAAGTGTTATAACGTACAGTATGGTGTTGTAACATAACATAATTTAACACAGTGTCATAACGTATTGTATCACACTGATCTCATTCAGTCTTAGTGTTCCGTATCTTATAGTAACTGTACATATTGATTTGTACTCTAATGTTTTATAACTGGCGTCCTGAATCCTGTGGTTCTGTTTGTTTCTGAATGCGTCGCAGCTTCTGAAACTCTGTTTGGATTTTTGTTTGGGGGAATAAATGAAACCACTGAGTAATGATGTTTTATTTGGATGCGTTTCTTCTGTTTCAGGTCCGTTAAAGCCGGAGATCACCATCGCTTACATCGCCGTGTCGCTCATCTTCTTCAACAGCGGCCTGTCGCTGAAAACAGAGGTAACACGCTCTCTGCTCCTCTTTCTGTGTCGCTCTGAGTGTGAGATATAAAAGTGAAAAGTGAAGGAGAGTCGTTGAAGCCTGTTTGTATCCTCTGCAGGAGTTAACCAGCGCGCTGCTACACGTGAGACTCCACCTCCTCGTCCAGTCCTTCACGCTCATCTTCGTCCCGCTCGCCGTGTGGCTGCTGCTCAAAGTGCTCGCGCTGACCGCCATCGACCAATGGCTGCTCAGAGGGTACAGTGTGTGTGTGTGTGTGTGTGTATGAATGCCAGCTTTCATGTACCTGAGGGGAGAGGTATGCACAGGCACAAAGAGACACATTCAGGCCGGCTGCAGGCCGGAGGCTCCAGAGAACATGAGATCTGTGAGGGCGCTTTTCAACCCAGCTGGTTCGTCGTCTGTGTCGTAACATCAAGAGAAAATCCAACAAAATAAGTTTTAAATTTCTCCCTCAGAGCTTTTTATTCTGACCTTTAGTGTCTACTTGTGTGAAAGGAGAGTTTCCAGGCGTGTGTGAGCTCTCGACCCTGACCTTTGGCTTCCTGAAGAGAAATGTTCTCAGCACCAGATAAAACCTTCTTCTTCCTCTCCTCTTCATCCCCTTGTTGCCTAGGTTACAGACGGTGAGCTGCATGCCCCCTCCGGTCTCATCCGCTGTCATCCTCACCAAGGCTGTCGGAGGCAACGAGGTAACACACACACACACACGCGCACACACACACACACCAGAAAACACACAATAATCAGAGGGCTTCATCCTCCAAATAGTGTGACATGAAGAGTTATGAGCTGTGTTTGTTGGACCGTAGTGACTGTGTGTTTGTGTATTTGTGTGTGTGTGTGTGTACGTGTGTGTGTGTGTAGGCCGCTGCCATCTTTAACTCAGCGTTTGGAAGCTTCCTGGTAAGAATTCTTCTTTAAAGGAGTCGATCAGTTTAATGAAACAGCATCCTTAAAGCTGTAAACACGTCTTTCTGCTCTGCAGGGAATCATTGTGACTCCAGCGCTGCTGCTGCTGTTTGTAAGTCTCACACACAAACTGTCACACACACACACACACACACACACACACACACACACACATAGACACGTTTTTATTCTTTTCTAAGTGGAAAAGTTTTGGACATAAAGTTTTGAATCAAGTTTGATGAAAAAAGATCAGTTTCTCTTGAGTTGTAGTTCATTATATTAATAATAAATGGTCTAATAAAACAGTATTTTTTAACTGTAATTCCAGCTTTGAACACTAGATGGAGCCTTGGTTTATGGTGTGCATAAAGCTGAGGCTCCAGGTGACTGGAGTCAGGTGTGTTGAAGCAACACTTCTGAATTTGTCCTCCTTCTTCTGCTTTCATTTAAGTTTGTACTCACCTTTTATTATTAATAATAATAATAATAATACATTTCATTTAAAAGTGCCTGTCTGAACACTTTAAGGACACTTTTAAAAACAGAATAAATAAAATAAATACAATAATTTAGAAACAAAGCCGCTAAAAAAAAGTCATAAAAACTCTAAAAATAGTAAACAAAGAATAGATTCATGTTGGATATTCGTTATTAATTTGCCAAAAACACATTTCTGGCAAAAAAAAAAGAAAAAAAAACAAAAAATATTTCAAAAATATTTAACTTTTTATTCCGAACCTGCGCATTTTCGTCTAATAAACACAATGAACAAAGTTTTGACAAATCATCACCTAAAAATAGTCACAGCTGCAAACTGAAGTTGACTTGATGCAGAACCAAAGCAGCATTTTCATCATTTAGAGCCATATTTGTGATAATCTGAAGGAAATAAGTCCAAATTTCCCTTTTTTAGCTCCATTTTTGGTCTCCACCACCTCCCCAAGAAAAATAATCTCTTTACATGCTTTATGTTCAAACTTGTTAACCAGCTAGTTTCTGAATGTGTTGCTTGCAGTAAAGCAGGTTGTGTTACTAGCTTGTTTTTTACATATTTTTAGTGGAGGTGGGGACCAAAATGGGGCAAAAAGGAGCAAATATTAGACCTATCTGTATCAGAGTAAGAAAAATGTTTAAATTTAAATTAAAAGTTTAAATTAAAAGTTTAAATTATTGCAGGTCTGAAAGTTTTTTGGGGATCATATTGAAGTTTTTCTCCACTTGAGTAATTTTGTCCATTTATAGGCTGTACGACAAGCAGTGAACGCAATTTTGATTAATTATCACCAAATAATAGTAAAATGCACAAATCAAACGGTCTTGTCAAATGCTAATTGTTAATATATTTTTTTATTAGCTAGTATCCAAATGTGTTGTTGTGAGCTGTTTTCAGCCAAACAGATCGTTTAAATGATGTTTTACCTTTAATTTTTAATTTTTTTGATGTGGTGGAGACCAAAAACGGAGCAAATATTGGACTTTATCTTATCAGAGGGAGAAACTTGCAATAGCAGATGATTAAATGTTTTGCAGATCTGACAAATGTAAAATTTAGTTCTTTTACACGCTTTGCAACGAGCAGAAAACGAACTCAAATCAGTTAAACTTGTAAACATAGAATCACCGTTATGTCGATCCAGAGTGACATCATCATGATCTAGAGCTATATTTGCGACAATCTGAAAAAAAGTACAAATTTCACTCTTTGAGCTTTTTTTTTGGTCTCCACCTCCTCACTATTTGTTTTTTAAAGGTAGATGTTCAAATTTGTTTGTCTAGTTATATTTGAATGTGTTATTTTGTGCTGTTTGCAGCTAGAAATGGAGTGTAAGTGGGTTTTTATGTTGTTTTCAATGAGGTGGAGACCAAAATGGAGCAAATATTGGATTTAACACTACCAGAGGGAGAAATAAGTGACAAAACTACTTCTTCTTCTTGTCGTAATTTTCTCATTATTTGTAATTCTAGATTCATTTAAAATGTAAATAATTTGATGTAACTGTTTGTCATTTTCTGATTTTCTCTCCCAGCTGGGTTCTTCCTCCTCCGTTCCCTTCTCCTCCATCTTCTCTCAGCTCTTCATGACCGTGGTGGTTCCTCTCATCCTCGGCCAGGTGAGAACGTCTCCGCGCATGTGTTGCTGCTTCGCACAGAAGATCACTCGTCTAATGTGTGTGTGTGTGTGTGAGCAGGTGTGTCGGCGTTTCCTCAGGGAGTACCTGGAGCGGAGGAAGCCTCCGTTCAGCGCCGTCAGCAGCGCCGTCCTCCTCATGATCATCTACACCACCTTCTGTGAGACGTTCAGTAACCCCAACATCGAGCTGGACCCGACCAGCCTGCTGCTCGTCGTCCTCATCAGTCAGTATAAACACTCCGTGTGTGTGTGTGTGTGTGTGTGTATAACACAAATAACACTTTTTTTTGTTGTTTTCTGCAGTTTTCTCCCTCCAGCTGAGCTTCATGCTGCTCACCTTTGCCTTCTCCTCCAGGTGAGCCTTTTCGTAGTAAATAAAAATAAATACGACATGTTTGTGCTCACATGGTGCTTCAGTGAATAAACTGTTATTGACTCTTTGGGGTCAAAGGTCAGGGCACACACACTGATGAGAGGTTTTTACTGTCCGTTCCTCTCTGCAGGTCGGGCTCAGGATTCAGCCCAGCAGACACTGTGGCCATCATGTTCTGCTCCACGCACAAGTCTCTGACTCTGGGTAGGAACACTAAACACATGAAAGCACATACAGGGTGCATTATGGGTAATGTAGTACCACTTTTTAACCATAAGGACTACAGTTGTTTGTCTTCCTCTGCAGGCATCCCCATGTTGAAGATCGTGTTTGAGGGCTACGAGCACCTCTCTCTGATCTCGGTCCCTCTGCTGATCTACCACCCGGCTCAGATCCTGCTGGGCTCCGTCCTCGTACCAACAATCCGTACCTGGATGACCAGCCGGCAGAAGGTAAACAAACACTGGTTACAACAATTTAAACTAGTTTATATAAATTAAATGTTTGTTCAGTGTTTGTTTAGTTATGCGCTAGCACGGATCAGGCTAGCTAACAGACTTGTTGAATGAAGCTGTAAACATGTTTGCTGTAAAAGGGGCTCTATGGGGATTAACTCACTTTTGAGGCCACCCTCTAGTGGCCATTGGGTGAACTGCAGGTTTTCTTCATACTCCATTTTCCGCTTCAGGGTCTCGTCGTTTGGTTCCCATAAACTCGGCTGCATTCCAACACTAACATCTCCACCTTTCCTCCCCCTACAGCCTAGTTTGTTGTTGCGATAGGGCCGCATTCCAACAGTTCTGCGCTGAGTGAGTAGAGAACGACTCGCCGAAACAAAAACTCAATTTATTTTAATTTAATGATTTAATTCAAAGGCGTCAGATTCTTCTTCTTCTTTTTCCTTTTATAATCAAATCGTTTTTTTTGTTTTGTTTTGTTTTGAATCTTTTTTTAATTAAAATCAGTGGTGGTCTTGTGACAGTGTGTCCTGCAGCGCCCTCTGCTGTCAGCTAAACAATCTATAGAGATGAAATTGTGATGATAACTGCATGTGTGTGATGCTTAAAACCTTGAAGTCAGGCACAGACACCTTAATGGGACTGTAACTCACTGAAAACTTAATTTGGTGAATTAATTTAATAATTATGAACTCTGAGAGCCTGATTGGTTATCAAAGGTATTGTGTATTGTCAGTCATAAACCAGTAAATGTGAGCGCTGGAGCTTGAGGTGAGTATTCTTCAGACCTGTACAAAGAAAAACAGAAATTAGATCAGATCAACAAAACATGAAGTCTACGGTTGTTCTGTGAAATGTGGAGCAGTTTGACTATTTTGACGCCATGTGTCCAAAAGCTGTCGTCTAGTTTCGTTTGTGGTGTTTAGAAAACCAGAAGTTTATGCAGTAACTTCCCATAAAACAGTAATTTTAGCTGTTTTCACTGTTTTTTTTTTAAGCAAGTTTCTCAGTTTCTCGTCTCTTTGCGCGATGATCTGAGTGGGCGAGGATGCTATGATAATGACCCGTGCAGGTAGATGCAGAGGCGGAAAAACACCAAAAAAAAAAAACTTGGCGAGCCATCCAGAAAAAAAGCTGAATGTTTCATGAAAGAAACCGTTTCTGGGTCACTAAAAGGTAAACCGTGTAAGTCAAAACGTTACTCGAGTAAAAAAGCGGTCACTGTTTTGTGTTGTCCTCCAGTTCTGAGACAGAATATAAACATTTTGTCTGTTTTTGAGCTCTGCAACGCATGACGCAAAACCACAAATGTGTAGGAAATGGGAAGCTTCAGGAGTGGGCGGGGCTTTCCAAATCGCTCCTGTCGTTACATCACAACAGGAACATAAAGGAGGAGGCTTTTAAGCAGAGCATCGTCATTTATCTTTAAGTAGGAAATGACAGCAATGATTTGTGTTTTTGCAGGAAGTTGAATTGAAATTGCTCCTGCATAGCTAAGAGGTACGGTTGATGTTCAGACTTCAGAGGAATCTTACGTAATCTCTCGTTCTCCTCCTCCTGCTGGTGCTGCTGCTGGTGGTGGTGGCGTTGGGTTTTCTTCACTAAACTCTCTTTGAAGATTTGCACGTTTGAGTTTGAAACTTTCTCTCTCTGACACTTGATGTTTCCCTCTCTCTCTCTCTCTCTCTCTCTCTCTCTCTCTCTCTCTCTTTCTCTGTTCAGGCGATGAAACTGTCGGCTCTTCAGCCCATCTGACCTGAAAGAAACGAGAGTTTGGTGGTTTCTGCACAAGCCTTGTTTTTCCTCCTGTCACGGATGGACTCCGGCGGAGGGAGAAAGTAGTACATGCCTTATCACAACACAGACCTCAGCGCCACGGAGGGTCGGACACCTTCCTGCTGCGAAGATACTTTCCATTTCAAAGATGATGAAAAACTCCACCTTTTGAATTTTTTTAACAGAGTTAAAGTGCAAGATGTATTTTTATATGAAGTTTAAAAAAAATCCTGCAAACAAAAGAGAGATGTGTTTGGTGGAAAGACCTCCGGGCAGGATCAGGAAAGATGGCGTTACCGGGACCGTTCCTTTTTTTTTATTATTATTTTTCTTACTGTTTTTTACGTTTTTCTACTCTCTCTTTCTTCAGGCTGTTACTGCCAGAAAACACGGACGCTTGTTACATTTTTGATCCTGACGGAAACAAACTGATGCTGAAATGTCTGAATTATAATACACAGAAAAAAAAAAGAATCCTCGGAAATCCATGAGGAGTTTTAAAATTGTGTTTTCAAATCAACTTAAAGCTTCATCCTGTTTTACAGTAATATCCAAGGAAGCCAACGGATTATTTTCATAGGCGACAGTTTCAATCAGTATTTTGTGTTACATTTAAGGACCACGTGTGAAAATGGTACAAAACAAGGGCATGACTTTGCTCAGGGGCACTTTGGTAGTATCTCTAATGATTACCACCTGTGTTAATACTTAGCCTTACATGTTACACTGTTTAAAGTTATTCTAATTCACCAGCACTTTAACTCAAGGGCTTCGTCTCTACGTTTATCATTTTCTGAGTCAAATGACTAAATAGAAGCACAAAACTCTCCAAATGGCATGGTGGAAAAGTCAGGCACTATCAGGTTAATTTGTACAAGGAGTGTGTTGCTCAATACCAATGTTACGTACCATTGTGACCTTGAAACCACCTCAGATTTGGCTGGTGGATGGATAAGATGCAAAACAGTTTTTTGTCAAAAGAAATATGGACATATCATCCGTATTCGCTTTTTGTGCCTCTGATGAATTTACATCCAATGTTTGACCACTTTTAGCTCCTTTTTGGTCTCCACCACCTCCCCAAGGGGATAACCTGGCTCTTCAGATGCTTTAATGTTTGGTTATTATCACGATTTACTCCTTAACTGTGAAAGTCCTATTGATAATTTCATGCTAGCAGGTTTCTGCAGCTTTTTTTTCCTTTGGTTGGTGGTGGAGAACAAACTTGAGCAAAAAAAATGGTTAGTATTGGGCTTACATATTTGGGGTGGCTGAAAATGCACATGAAGTGTATGAAGTGTGCAAAATATTCACTTTTTTTTAAGTGGTTTTGTTACAGATTTAATTAGTAAACACAAAAAGTAAGTTACTCTGACAGTTATTGGAAGCTCGTTAATGTCATTGACCATTTCATTGGGCGTCCGCTTACAGCTGGGTTTACAGTCAGCCTCGGCCTGTTTACAGTGTGATTGTTGTATACTTTGGAGAGAAACTGATGGAGATATGTATGGGTCTGTTCTTTTTTTCTTTATATTAAAAAACGAATATGAAAGAGAGAACCAGCAAAGTATTTTTTCTGCTGCAACACTTTCACCAGAGCTTGGGAGGAAGATTTAATGTTTCCTGTTTTTAATCAGGATAATGGGCGTCAGCTAGCCAACACTGTCGTGTAGCATAACCTAAATTTGGGTTGTATGTTTACAAAATGTCTGAAACCTTTGTAGACTTTTCTTCTAATGAAACAGTCCAAATATTTGTCTTTTATCACACATAAATCCATAAATCCTCTACAGATTACATTACTAGAGCTGTGTTTCATACTTCCTCTTCACACCCCTTACATTTAATAACACATTTTGGAAGTGTTCCTCCGCTGAATCTGAAAGATTTTGTATTTTCTATCCGATCAAATGTGGAAATGATCCAGGAAACGTTGGCAGCCCTTTCGTTTCACTGACCCAACTTTTTTTTTTTCTTGGACAGATGGCTCTTCTGTCACATCACTTGGATGAAGTTATAACAAAATAAAACTGCTACAGCTCTGCCAACAGACCCAAGAGGCTTTGTGCCACTTCTAACACACAGCCAGACCCAAGTGGTTTCAAACAACTCGGCAACCGGCATTACCATCCGTTAAACCTCGACTCACAGGAGCTTAAAGGAAGGAAAACATTATGTATCATACAAAAAATATGCTTTATTATGAAGTGCATCCATGACTTCACATTTAATACAACTTAATATACAAACACTGGAATTATAGCAGTTCAGAACATCAGCATGCCAATCCTTTATTTGTTTTTCATGCATACATTTTTGATTTATCCTCCTAATACCCTAAAAAGTAATAAAAAAAAAAAAACATCTACCGAACGGCATGTGTCATCCTACTCATGTTTATAAATTTTTCTACCAGAAAGCAGACTAAAGTCTTTGTTCTCTTAATATACTGGATAAAGAAACATCAAGCCAAGGACGTTTTCTCAAGTGAGCCATTTGTAGAACTCCGACAGAAAAGAAACTGAAAGTGAGATGAGAAGATCCTGCAGCCCCTGGAGGGCACCATGAGTATCGAACTTGAAAGTATAAGACTATGAAGACCAAAAGTTAATATTTTGTCCTCAGGATTTAACCCATTTAGACTGGATGCAGCATTCTCATGGATATACGTTTAAGGACAGATGGGATGTGTGAGTAATTTCGGATGATCTCATAGTTTTCAAGCCCTGTGACCAATGAAATGAGCTGTGATCTGTCAAAATTCAGATGGGAGTGGAACGTTTGTGTGATTGTTATTTAAAGGTATATAAATGTGAATCTTGAATCCAATCAAAATGGGGCAAAGACTCATGAGGAGATCAAGTCACATCATTACATTCAGGTGAGCCTCCATCCCCAGAGGTCTCAACACTTCAACAAGTACCAAAGATCTGTTGTTGGAGGATTCTCATCCTAACTGTGGCCCTGCAATCTGAAAAGAACATAGTGTACTTTGGACAAATGGACTTCCAATTTCACCACAATTATTTTCAACACAACAGCAAAACAATTATGTAACATCAACCTTTTTTGAACCAGTATAACAGTCATGCTCATGATGTAGCATATCTGGGAGTTTATCTTTGAGGGAAATTGGCAAAGAATTGAAGAATGGTAAAATAACCCACACTGGGCGTCCAGCCCAACATGATTATTTCAGCCCTTGGCTCTGAACTTGTGTTTCGGTCTCTGTATATAGACATATTTCAGTCTCCAGGTGATGCCAGTATATCGTACTCAGCCAGGAGTACAAAACTGTTGTCTCTAATCCTACGAACTCTGACCAAATCCCCACACTCTTGGACATGGATCAGCCCTCTCTCTCCTCTCCCATATTCTCTCTCCCTGTCGTTCAGAGTCACCTCTGTGCGTTTACCACATGCTTGATGGTACATGTACCTTACCCCGACCACCAGGACCATCCCCAAGCCGGCTGAGCAGCCCAAAAGCATGCCCAGCTCCCAGGCACTGTGTCTGGGGATGATGTCTGGATACTTCCCATCCTTACCTGGAGTTAAAGACGGATTGGAGGGATGACTTGGTTTTGGGTTGTGAAGATTTGGTTTTAACTTTGGTTTGATGTTCTGATCAAGGTTTGGGTGAGGTTCAGGGTTTTCATGAACAACAGTTCTTGCCGAGGGTTGGTTGTGGTTGGGCTCAGGAGCAGATGAAGTGATGTGGTTCTGAATCAGCAATTTCTGTCCAGGAGTGAGTTGTTGTCGTGAGGAGGCGGTTGCAGTGGTGTTGTAGGGTGAGCGACGGGGAGCTGGAGATGGTTCTGAATGAGGGGAGGTTGACTGGGAAGAGTTGTAAGAAGAGGAGGAACCCAGTGGAGAAGAAGAGATGGTTGAGAAAGGAGGAGGAGAAGCTGGAGGGGAAGATACTGAAAAGGTTGAAGTTATGTTGAAGGTTGAGGGAGATACGACAGAAGTAGTCAAAGGGGCTGAGGTTGACGCGAAGTGGGAGTAGTTTGGGGAAGGGATGGTAGATGATGTTATGTTGCTCAGCTCATAGGAAGGTGAAGGAGGCTGGACAGAAGGCAGATTGGGAGGAGTGGGCATCGGAGAAGCAGAGGGTAAAGCAGAAAGGGCTGGAGCCGTCTTGAGACCGTTCTTCATGTTGGATGTATCGGGCGAAGGAGATGTCGATGTTTGGGTGGAAAAAGTTTGGGTTGAACGATTGTCTTGGTAAAGAGGAGTGGTGGAACTGGGGTGACCAAAGGAAGAAATGGTTACGTCAGCTGTTAGGTCAGTAGACACTGAAACAGGAGATGAACTGGAAGGGGAAATTGAGGCAAAAATAGGACTCATGGTCTTGATTTTTGCTTCCGAGAGAAGATCTTGGACTTCTTTTCCCTTACCCCCTGAAAAGGTTGGGTGAAACCTTAATGGAAAGGTCAGAGGGTTGATAGATCTAGTTGTGATGGACTGAGTTGTTCTCAACCCATTTGAATACACCTTTGGTGCACCAGTGAGGGAATGGGGCTTAAACCATGATGTCGCAGAGATACTCAAAACCTTCTGTGGAGGATCAGATTGGGAATTAGCTTCATCCTCACTTTGGGGTGTGATTGTTTGGGGCAAAGTTTGGGGGAAGCTGGTCAAGGGTTTTAGTTTGGGTGAACTGGTAGTGCTGTGGTGTTCTTGGACACTCAAAGGATTGTCAGGAAGGAGCTTGACAGATGCAGTTGAGTTGGACTGGATAGAGGACTGAAGAGTAGGAGACTCTGATGGGAATACAAGCTTTAGCAAAGAAGTTTGAGTTTTGGAAAAAGCCTCATTTGGTGATTCTTGTGTGAAGGAAAATATTCCACTTTTGGATCCAAGATGAGGTTTGGTTGTAGACATTTGAATCTGGTCAAAAGGTTTTTGTGGCCGGGGTACAGCCTTGCTTCCTGTTCCATTCCCATTGAAACCAATCTGTGATTCATACTCACTGCTCTGAGGCTCGAATTGTACTGAACTATCTTTGATTGCTCCTTTTGGATCCTGGAATGTGGATCTTGGGGGATTTGTAACATAAATTCTGTGAATGGATGAAGGCATACCTGTGGTGGTTATGGTTGGATTTTCCGCTGAGTCTTTTGTCACAGGAACAGTTGGAAGAATTGGATTATTTAATTTTGTCTCATTTCTCTCCACATCCCCATCCTTTACAGGGGCAAGGGAAGCATTCGGAAAAGGACTGCTTGAATAATGTCTTGTGATGTAGGGCAAAAGAGCGGATAGGCCTTCCATCCCCTTACCATCCACTGAGGATAAAGAGGTTGTAAGAGGAAGGGGGTCAGACAAGACAACAGTCTGGGTGACAGGACTTCCCGTCTCAGTGCCTGCCTCTTCAGTCACTCTTGAGGGCAATCCTGATGGTGCATCCCTTCCTAAATCTGGAAGGGATCCCGAGCTCACCGGGGCATTACTTTCATCAAAAGGGGCAAGTCCAGGTGTTCCTGAAGTCGCAGAAAAGTTGACCACCAAGACTGAACTTGTTGGTTTTGGCACTGTAGAGGGCCCAAGGGTAGCATCAGGGCTTCTGTTGTCAGTGCTTATGTCCTCAGTCACACCTGAGAAGACTCCTGAAGTACCTGTATCTGGTCCTTTGCTTGGATTTTGAAAAAAATCCAAAGTTCGATTACTTTTCTTTTCATTGCCTTCCTGATCTGTGGGGTTTTCAATTCCAAGATATGCCAAAGTTGCTGGAGCTTCTCTGTCTGAAACTGGATGAGTGACTTCTGTAAGCTGCTCCCCAGATGTATAACTTTGGGTTCCACGGTTTGTTGTTGCAACTGCTTTTTCAGCCACTCCTCTTGAGGATGTAGTTATATTATCTTTCCTCACATTCTGAAGAGAATCTAAGGTCAAAGGGTCATTTCTTTCAGTATTGTTCTCATTCCTCAGTTGGTTCACCGTCAGATTTGTCACGTGGTTCACTCTTGGAGACGTTATGGTTGCCTGACTTTGTATCACTAAGACTGTTTGAGTAATTTCTGTGAAGGTTTCCTGGGGTATCTCGTTGGGTCTTCCACTGCTTATTGTTGTCGGGGGTCTGAGGGTGGTAGAAGCACTGGTTGTTTCACCTTTTTGGTCATTTAATGCTTGGTAGCCTTTGAAACCTGTGGGACAACAAATTTGTGAACAAATGGGTAAATTCTGGGAGTTTTTTTTCATATGATACACAACAACACAAGTTTCATACCTGGAAAGTCGGTTACTTCATCTTCTTCAGCAAAAATTGATTTCCCTCCATCCAGCCCTGTGTTATTACCTCCACTCCAGGGACTACGACTCCCATCACGCACCATGGTAGACTCAATGCCTGCCCAGTGTACAAAGTAGGACTGCACCACAGTGACGCTGGAATATGAGAAAGAAGTTTGTACAAATATGCCAACAGCTTCATAAGGATTAAGACTCTTAACCCAAGACTTGAACTTTCAGGAGCCCCAGAATCTTACTTACTAGAACTTGATGTCTCCCATGGGAACATCAGGAGCCTTCCAGACAAAAGACAGGTTTCTCTTCAGCTGTTTGTCAGAGTGTGTAAGGGTGTCACCTGCTGTGAAACAGCGTAGAGTGTGTGTCCCAGGGGGAGTGAGGACCCAGGATCCACCCACTAGCACGGGGCCTAGACTGGTAGACCTTTTCCCATCCTTTGCCCCAGTCCTTGTGCTCTCGACACTGCGAGCCTGGAGCAGGAAACCCATGAAGTCCCGCGAGCTGCGTACAGTTACTGAGGACACAGGTATGTAGAATAAGTTGTTTCTTAGTTCTTATTGTTAGAGTTCTTACGATGATGTGGGATTCCTACCTGTGACCAACTGTCCAGGCAGGTAAGAGGAGGCGGATGTGCGCAGGATGATGTGGCTCTGCTCCGGATCCTGCGTTTGAGCACGGATGTGACCAGGAATCATCTCATGACAGGAGGATTTACTGGCTCCACGGGAGAACGCCAACGTGGGTGGAGGCAACGAGAATAAGACCACACCCACTTTAAACCAGCCGAAGGTAAGCTGCATCTCTGGACACGATCACAACAAAGAGAGAAACTTTTCAAAACATCCAGTCGATTCCACGTGACATTATTAAATTATTGTGATGTGCTCGCTTCCGTAAGGACTAAAAGATGTGTCTCCAAAAGTTAAAAGATCCAGCTAAAAATAAAACATCCAACATGTAACAAAAGATACAGGCAACTTGTTTTAGCTGAACTTAAGGAGGTGATTAGCCAATCAGAGTTGAGGGGGGCCATAACACCTCCAGTCAACTTCTTGAAATACTAACAAGCTGCAAGAGAGCTGAAACCGCTTCTCTTTCTTTTCTTTTTCTCCCTTTTTCTTTTTGTTTCTCTCATTTTTGTCTGTTTCCCTGTTTTATTTCTTTCTGTTTCTCATTTTCCTTCATTTCCTTTCTTTCTTTCTTTCTTTCTTTCTTTCTTTCTTTCTTTCTTTCATTTCCTTTAAATCTGTTTCTCTTTTTGCTCAATTTCTTTTGCTTTCTTTTTCAATTTTTTTTACTTCTCCTTCTTTCTATCTTTCTTTGAACTCATTTTTTAGTGTTTGTATTTCTCTTTTTCTTGGTTTTCTTTTGTACCTTCTTTTTTCCTTTATTTGTCTCACTCTCTTTTTTCCTTACTTCCTGTGCCTCTTTTCTTTTTCTATATTTTACCTTCTCTTGTTTATTTCAAGCATTTTCTCTCTTCTTTCTTACCTCTTTTCCTTTTCTATTCTCTTCTTTCCTTTTCCTTCTTTCTTGAGCCATGATTAGAATATTAATGATTTTAATATAATAGTATCATATTGTTAGCATGTTTATTTTATCTGTTTCACAAAAAAACAACAACAAAAAAAACCCATTACCATGGAAAAAGTCTTACAGTCCCAAAACTGTTGTTTGATTTCGTAACCTCTGAACAGTACTGACTACATGAACAACATTTAATCATCCACTAAGAGATGAACTGATCAGTAAATGAATGAATGAGAGATGCGACACAGGCAGGAAACGTTAATTAATTTCATTCTTACCTGGAGCAGTAAACTTTGGAAATCTTGCCAACTTTATGATCGTCTTTTTCTTCCTCAGTTTTTAAAAATCTCTTCCTCTTAGTCGTCCACGTTTGTCGTTGTGTTGTTGAGCGTGTCACGGACTCTGAATCCCAGCACAGAGAGGTGGTGCTGTGTGGGTTTGGAGTTTGTCCACAGTGTGTGCAGATCAGCTTGAAGTTTGAAGGGATTTGGGGGTCCGGGGTACGGAGGGAGGGGGGACATAGAAGCAGAATATATAGAGCAGTATATCACATTTAATGCAGATGACACTTTTCTTTATTATCTAAAAGTGGGGCTTATAAAATAATGCTTTATTTGCATTTTTTTGATGAGTAAAAAAGTACAAATGAAGCTTTTTCAACATTCAAAAAAACATTTATTTCAAACACGGTGAAATTAGTGCTTCAGTTTGTGGAATTATTCGGGAAAACACCAGAAACAGAAACCACACAGATTGAATTTCAGCTCTTAGAGGATGTTTAGCTGAAACTCATTTCTAGCTGTGTAATATCTGAGGGATTAGCCCCCTCTCACACACACACACACACTCCTCCACACACACTCTCTAACAGGATGTACACCAGCTGTAGCCGCCTCCTTCCAGGATCTCCAACACTCATCCCTGATTTCCTCTCCCTCCTTCTCTGCGTCTCTTTATGATGTCACTGAAGGGATGTTATCGTTTGTTTACAGAGCAAACACCTTGTTGACACCTGTGGTCACCTCAAAAAGCAGCTTTGGGATGATTGTTTTATAGTTTAAGTGTAAAAACAATACAAATATTGTTTCAGAAAGTGGATTAAATCAGTTTTCAAAGACTTAATTTGAGTTTTATCGTTTTATAGAGATCTTAAATGACATTAGAGTATAAACTCCGTCTTATATAAGAGGAAAAGTATTATCAGTGAAACGTACATGAAGGATTTAAGTCCTCGTTCTGCAGTAATGTGTCTCCTGTGAGTGATTCATTATTTATGATGACATTAATTCATTATTCATACGGTGCATCAGTGTTCAGCTGCACGTTCAAGTTTTAGCTTCAACAAAAGGTGGAGCTAGCTGACTCTCAACCTCCGGGTCGGGCTCCTCTAAAGGTCACCATGTGAAATTTAAGGAAGCAAAAACTACTTCCTGTTGCTGAAATATATACATTTTCTTACCATAAAGAAAACTCTGGAATATGAGCTTTCAACAGCAAGTTCTGCAGGTGCTTCTATTTTATTTATTTATTTGTTTATTTTTCCCAGTTTCCGACTGTTTATCCTGAAATATTCTGAATAAAATGAAGAAAATTATGTTGTGAGAAACTAAAAGTCAAAGATAACCACTTCATAGTTCAATGTTTGATACATTTTGGAAGATAAGTAGCTTTATAGGCTTCAAACTCAAAATTAACTGATGGCGACTCTTGTTAGCATTAGCTTTCGGCATTAAAAAAATCCTGACAAGTGTCGCTGATACTGAAAAAGTACATCAAATGTACAGTTTACAAAGCCAGTTCAGCAGCCTTTGTTTTCACTGCTTGGTTTCTGAATGGTTAGTTTAAGGTGAATGAACTGTTGTCAGGTTTTGTCTGACGTGAACCCAAATAAATGCATCCTGACAAGCATCAGGAAATTTTCTCCCTGCTGAAAAAAAAACAAAAAAAACATGAAAAATGTTAAGTTGTCAAAAGAACGTTTAAATCCCAGTGAAGTGTAACTCCTCCCCTGAAGTGAAACCCCTTTACGGAGCGTGAACTACAGAGCGCTCGAACCTGAATTTCCAGTTTAGCCACACCCACAGCAGAGAGAGAGAGAGAGAGAGAGAGAGAGAGAGAGAGAGAGAGAGAGAGAGAGCATTTACGGCTAATGAGTGGAGTAAACACTGAAAGGACTAGAGTTAAAACTGAAGGTAGGTGACGTTTACAAACAGGAAGTAAACACTTACAGTGGTTTATTATAATGGGTAGTGTAGTTTTAAGCAGAGACTACAATTTAAAGGGCAGTTCTGAAAAATTTTAACTATAGAAGAGCAGAGGAAAACAGTCACTTTTGTTTTAGAGACGTTAGAGATTTCGTTGGAAACTACAACCACACAGCAAAGATTCTTCCTTTACTGTGTTTAAAATCAGGTTTAAATTGAATCTTTATCAAGAATGAATTTTTAATTTTTAAAGTTAAACATTTAACAAAATATTTCCTCCTTTGCAGCTCTGATGTTTTATCATCTCTGTTTCTGCTGCCTGTAGAAGATGGTGTGTGTGTTGATTCCTCTCGTGTCGTCCATCCTCCTGGCTCAGTCTGCTCCTCTGCCGTCTTCAGGTAAAAAAAAACAACAACAACAGAATATTCAAACAGGAAGTTAAATGATGTATGTTTTTAAGAACTGATTTCTGTGTCAGCAGGGATGAAGACTCTGTCTCACTGCCCAGAACGGTGGCTCCTCTTCAGGGATCAGTGCTTTGCTTTCTACCCCGTGTGGAGCACCTGGAGCTCTGCAGAGGTAGAAAAACACCAACCTGTGTTCAGTCTGTCACATGCAGGTTTAAATATCTAACATCTGTTCAGTATGGGTTTATAGGAATGTGTGTGTGTGTGTGTGTTAGTCTGTTTGTGCTCAGAGAGGCGGTAACCTGGCGTCTCTTCACTCACCTGAGGAGAAGAAGTTTGTTCTTCAGCTGTTGAACACAAACGTCTCTGTGTGGCTGGCTGGGTACAAGGAGCCGAAGGTGAGCATGTCTTCTCTTGTGGCTAAACTTTAAGCTCTACTTGAAAGATTCTCCAAATTCTACATGTTGTCATTTAATCTTCAAAAATATCACATTAATTATAACAATCTAACACCACACTCTGTTTTCTTTTATTTCCAGAACAGTTCTTGGCTTTGGAGCGACGGCGCCCCCTTCAGGATTGGAGGCTGGATTAATACAAAAGAGGGCGGAGCTTGTGTGCACATGGACCCAAAAAGTAAACATAAACACATGAAGATGTCATTAATGATAAAGGTTATAAACTGGATTATTAAAGATGTATTCTTGGACAAGAAGCTGAATTTTTTTTTAAAAAAATCCAAAATAACGGAGGCAAAAAATTTTTGAACTGATCTTTTATGTGACTTTTGATTTATAGGCGTTCTGCTTAAGTTACATTATTGTTACAGGATTGTAACTCATACGTCTTTTTTGAGTTCAGGTGGGGAGCTGAACAGCGCCCCCTGTGGCGAGCTTAAGTTCTACATCTGCTCCGTCAGAGCCAGGTTAGTCAAACATGATGCTGTGAGTTTTTGTTTGAAAAACTTTACTTTTTAAAGTTTTTTTCCTCAAAAAGTTTCACTTTTGTACTTTGTTCTTAAAATGACGCAGATCTAACTCTTTAATTTCTACATTTGTTTGTTCTCCAAATTGCTCGATTGCTTTAGCATGTTTGTAATTTTATAAAGGTAAATTCCCTTATTTATAAGTTTTTGAAAAAAATACTTCAAATTTTTTTGATCGTTTCCAGCTCTGGTTCTGAAGTCTCTCCAGGTGACAGGAAACCAACTGTGCAAGGTGAGATTCAAGAATTTTATCTACAGAATTTAAAACTAATTACATTATGATTATTTTTGAACCACTTTTTTGTTTTTGTCCGTCTTCAGAGTTGGTCCCCGGCGTGGGTGTGTTTGATGTCGTGTGGCGTTACAGCGGTGTCTTGGTGGAGGAGATTCTCCGCTCGTCCTCTTTCGTGAACCAGCTTCGGTCTGGTCAGCTGACACAGAGCTGCTATACCAGCTTCGCCCAGCAGGAGGCGCTGTATCTGCACAGAGTCAGCAGCACCCTAGAGGTCAGGAGAGGAACTTACAGTCCCTTCCCTTCTTTTAATTTTGAAGATTTTGGTACATTAGTCATCTTTTATCTCCTGCAGGCTGTGGTCGGCTGTTTACAGGAAGCAGACGGCGTCAGGTCGCTGCTGCTGGAGACACTGAACCACTACAGACAAACAAACCAGGTGGGAACGTTAAAGAAACAGTAGAAGAAGAAGAATTTCAGAAAAATCTGGATCATCATATTAAAGAATCTCTTCTCTTTCAGACTCTCCTCACTTCTCCTCCACCACACTGGCTCCTCTGGTCCCTCCAGTCCTTCAGCTCCGTGGTTTTGGAGGATCCGGTTTATTTGCTGGTGGCTCTGTCGGCTCGGTCCAGCCTTATCAGCTCCCTAACCAAGGAGCTGGAGGCCTCTGGGACTGAAGTCAAAACCAGCAGCTTCTACCAGGAGTGGAGACAGAGGAGTGTGACAGAGGCCAACTGGACTCAAAGGTACAATACGACTACTGATCTGTTTCCAGTCTTAATGCTAAGCTAAGCTAACCAGCTGTTTTTTCATGTACATATATGAACACAGTAAAAATATTTGGATCTAAATTTCCACCATCTAGCTGTAGAAGATAATTTGTCTCTTTTTTGTTCACCTCATTTTTTGTGTTTTTTGGTTCACAGGTACGTAAAGGTGATAGAGGGACATCGGGACGACGTGGACGTTTTTAAAGCCGTAAACATCTTCAGAGAGCAAATGATGACCCAGAAGAGTCTCTACGAATCTCTGTAAGAAGAAATCAACAACCTGTCTGAGAAGGAATCTGCGTGTTGGTTGATAAAGATGTTTAAATGTGTGTGTTTGTGCTGCAGGGGCTGTGATGTAGAGAGCAGATGAAGGGGGCGGCGCTAACAGGTGAACGTGCGTAATTTTTTGTTTCAGAATTCTGGACAATAAACAAAAGACTGAAACAGACGTCCTCCAGGAGAAGCCACTTTTAGGACATTTACTCACAAGATTGACAAAAAGACAAAAAAGGAAACGAAACGTTTCACAAAATATGCAAAAAAAAACAAAAAATACTGAAAAACAAAAGGGAAAGAAACTGAAAATTCAAGCAGATCGAACCATTTTACAAAAATTTTACTTCAAAATATGTGCAAAAGAGTCAAGAAACAAACACATACATTGTACTGAATATACAAGACGTTGAAGAATCACCCCCATCCTGTAAGAGACAGTTGGTACGGTCCGACTGGAGCCGCCAACTCAACAGAACCTTGTTAATAACAACTTCAAAGGAACTGTTGTTACTGTAAAGAACAAAAATGTATGTGTAAGTGGAAAATGTTCAAATGTTAATAAACTTTTTTTTGTATCAAACAACAACCGTGTCGCAGTTATTCCATCTGTCTGCTCACCTGTGGATGAAATGAGTAGAAACTGAAAGGTAAAGTGTTAAAGAGCTGTAAAAGTTAGAGCCGGTCTGTAGGCGTTAGAGGATTATTACAGGTATGTAAATTAGTTTTTGAACAGCATTTGGAGTGAAAGGTGAAATCTGTTGACCTTTGTGGGAGGAAGTATTAAAAAGTGAATAAACTTAAATTATTTTCAGTACTTTTTTTTTTTTGTTTTTTTTGCTTCATCTGAATCAGAACTCAGACGTTCATCTCTGGCTCCCTCTGCAGGCTCAAACAGGACGCTGCCACATACAAACTCCTTTTAATACACACAACTATTCCCTCTGCTAATCATACTACTGTCACTGCAGTCCTAAATTAATCTCTAATCTCTGATAATTTCTAAAAAAATATGGCTCATAAATTCCTGTTATTCCTTAAACTAGCACCACTGCTTGTACTTTCGCTAAAATGTCCACTATCACTACTTTATCACCTCCTATCAAGTGTTTATTTCTCGATTAAGTGTCCACTGGAAGAAGTTCCACACGTTTTCAACTCTTCCTGTTGACACTGTGGCAAAAACATGGTGTATAACTACTGCAAATTTACAAGTGAAGTATCACACAAGTTATAGTTAACTTGTACCAAAAAGGGACTCAAAAAGTTAGATCAGAAATTGTTGACAAAGGGTCAATCTATAGGACAGGTCTGTTCAACTCAGTTCTACACTTGTTTGTGTTTAGGTCGGGGGTGTGCTGCCTTTTACCTCCACCAACCTTTAGCACTTACCTGATTATGGTTCACCTAATCTTTTACAGCCACCATGAAGAGCCCAGTCAAAGATAGTAAAGCTATGACTACAGTATTTAATCGTACTAAACTTCTAATACACAAAATAACTTGTAATATATCAGTACTTTGCCTGGTGGTTGGGTTCATGTTCTAACCTGACGACTGTGTGTTCTATTTGCGATGCTACGATGACTTCCTGTGTTACAGCAGCAAATTCAAAAAGTATGTTTCAATGTATTTATTTTTCTGCTGTAGAATTGTTCATATCTCGTCAGTTTAACTGTTTAAAGTATTCTATAGTTCCAAGAACGTCCATGGTTCCTGTTCCAACAAAACTGAACGTAACCGTTGGGTTCGCGGGTATAGGCGCGTGCGCACGGGTTCACTGCTGTCCTGCCCTTGTGCTATGATCCGGCGCGTGGACTGACACACACTGCATTTCTCTCCCCCTCTCTCTCTCTCTCTCACACACACACACACACTCATACACACACATACACACACACAGAAGGAGAGAAAGAGAGAGAGAGGAGGCGGAAACCTCCATCTGCCCTGCTCGGTGACCGACCCGTCATCCTCGGGCTCCGGGAAGAAACGGATCATCTCCTCGGCGTTTGGTCCTCACCGTGGATGAGGAGACCGGAGGAGAACCCGAGGAGGTGACAAAAGAAGGAGGAAAAGGAGGGAATTTATCATGGAGGAAATCTATAGTCTATATATAGGCTATGCCCCGGACTGCACCAACACCACCGCCACCACCTGCCCTCCTGGTACCGGTAAGTCAGAGAGGAGAGACGGGCTGGGAGGGATTTGTCCGTCCTGGAGCGGGGTAATGTCCGGGTATCGATGCGAACTGACCCGTGAAAATGACTTCTGAGGTCTTGTGAGGTCGGGTTACCGTTCAGCCATGTTGCAGGAGAGCGAGAGGGAGGGGGCGCGAGGAGGTGGGGGGTAACGGCTGGGCTCTTGACACCTGCCCTCGTTTCCGGTGACTGAAGAAGGGGAAAAAACTAAATAGAGACTAATTCGGCGGTTAGGCGGTAGGAACGGGAGCACCGCCATCCCGCTCCGGGAAATGACTTTCTGACTCGGTGTGTCGGGGAGTCTGAGTGCCATTCAGCCATGTTGCAGGGGAGGGGGGGGGGGTGAGGAGAGATAACTAGCTAACGGCGGGACTCCGAGGGTTTGACACCGACCGACACCGAGGGGAAGAAGAGAAGGGGGGGTTGTGGAGAAAACTGTTGCCCGGTCATTTCACTCCCCTGTGGGATGCGGATGCGGCAGCGGCAGCCTGTGCCGTGTCGCCTAGAGACGGAGGCAGGAGGCTGAACGAAACGGGGTCGGTGAGGGTAGCGAGTGAACCGAGGCGAAGAAACGACTGCTGGTTACATCATTTTTATGTAATTTAACAACTTAGCATCTTTCTTTGAGCACTAATAAAATTTTAGATAATTTTCTGTATTTATATAAATAAATTAAAAATTTTATCCATTAATATGTCATTTTATTGTATTGATAGTTAATTATAGTTTAATAATATGAATCAAACTTAATTTCTTTATTTAATTCTTTCTTTATCAATTTTTAAAAAATTATTATTATAATTTTTTTTCGTGAATTATTATTTTTTTTGAAAATTATGTAGCAGACTTTATATATATATATATATATATATATATATATATATATATATATATATATATATATATATATATATATATATATGTATAAAAAGTCTTCAGATATCAAATGATTAAATTTTTATAACTTAACTTGCTGAAGATTTTTTCTTTTCACTTAAATGTATGGAATTAAAAAAACAGGTTTGCAAAAAAAAAAAAATTAGGAGCTTCAAATTTTAAACATTTTATTAACAGATTAAATAGTATTTGTATTTTTTTCTCACTAAAATTTCGTATTTTAATTTCATTTCA
This sequence comes from Labroides dimidiatus, assembly GCA_030710495.1. Taxonomy (NCBI): domain Eukaryota; kingdom Metazoa; phylum Chordata; class Actinopteri; order Labriformes; family Labridae; genus Labroides; species Labroides dimidiatus. Next base: position 17,929,098 of record CM061165.1, on the reverse strand, counting down.
GTATTTCCATGTTTTCAATTTTAATTATTTTACTGATTTTTTAAAAAGTTTTAAAAAATAACATTCATAAAATAGATAATTATACTTTTTTTCTATTTTCTATCTATTTTTAGGATATATTTCTTCTTTTAGAATTTTTTTTTTTTTTTTTTGAAGCAGGGTTCTCAAACGTTCAGATCATATTAAGCCCAGGTGTTTCCTGACGTGTTAGATGTGTTACTCTGTTTCGATGGCTAAGCGGTGCTCAGGACTAGCAGCTGGCTGCAGGTGGACGTGCTTATTGATGATCATTGATCTTCATTGATCTTAATTGATGATTGTTTGTGGGTGGGAAGGTCAGGCCAGGAGACGCTGCAGAGGGCTCCGTTACTGTAACACAGAACCATTTATCCTCTCATCGTCCTGGAATTAATTCATTCACAGATTCACTTTGTTCATTTCTCTTTCTTCTCCTCTTCCCCGACCCCTCTTCTCTCCGTCTCTTCCCCTCGTCTGCCTCTCTTTGTCTTTGTCTCCATCCTCTTCTGTCCTCGCTCGCCCTTCGTCCTGTCTCGTTCTCCTCCCAATCTATCTCCTCTCCCTCCATCCGTCTCCTCTCTCTCTCTCTCTCTCTCTCTCTCTCTCTTTCAGGTCAATGAGAGGCAGCAGCAGCCCCGTCTGAGCAGAAAATCCTCCAGTTTCTCCTCTACCTCAATCCCTCCTTTCCTCCCTCTCTCTCTCTCTCCCTCTCTCTCTACCATGTTCTCCTCACTTCCATATGTTAACAAACACACTCGTCTTATTTTAGCATCACTGCCTTCCTCCTCCTCCTCCTCCTCCTCCTCCTATTCCTTCTCTTGCCCTCCTCTCTTCTGAGTTTTGACTCCCTCTCCTTACACACACACACACACACACACACACAGACACTCACTCACTCACTCACTCACACACCGGAAAATGAAGCGTGGGTCGAGTGTGTTGCAGCCTCCCTCTGATGCAGCCAAACGACACACACACCCTGCAAACACACACACGAACACACACTCTGGTGGCGGCGGTGATGCTGGCTCGCTGAGTGTGGCCAACACACACGCTGCAGACGCCGAGCGCACAGCCGACGCCACAGGTTCGAGTCCCTTCCCGGCGGCCACGTCTCTCTTTAGCCCTGATGTCAGCAGCAAGATGGCGTCTGACCTCCTTATCAGGCTGTCAGGTAACACACACACACACACACACACACACACACACAGTATTGATAGGTATACATGTCTGAGGTCAAGATCAACAGATGACGACCACATTTATCGTCCAAGAAAAGACGTCGACTCATTTCAGAGTTTAAGCTAATTTCTGGATGACATCATCAATTAAAGGTTCTTTTTAACTGTTTAAATATTAAATCTGTTATTTGTATCAATGAGCTCTTGTAGCTTATTGTAAAACCAGTTGTGGTTTGGATGTTGCAGAGTAATGAAGCTCCTGAGCTGAGCTGAGTGCAGTTTTCAGGCTGTAACATGACCTCTGATCTAATCTCTTTAAACTCCAATCACATCCCCTTCCTTAGAGGCCACCCAGAAGGCCCAGATGCATCCTGGGAGGCAAGTGGAGGTGGAGCTTCAGAGGCGTGACGCCCTGCCAGAGGCTCGCGGCGGTCAGCAGGACGAGCCGGGCCTCGCGCTCTCACCGGACGGCCCCGGGGCGAGCCCCGAGCCGCCGTCGCTCTCGCACACACCCGACGGCAACGCCGCCACGGACACGCTGGCTTCAGACATGCTGAGGAAACTGGCAGGTACAGCTGAGGGATGTGGTTTTAAAATTTAAACAAAGGCTTCTGTCAGAAAAATGGATAAATAAACAGATTTCTGTCCAATCGCAGAGCGCCAGGAAGTAAACACCCAGGCCGTCAGGGTCAAGGAAGAAGAAGAGCCCATGGAGGTCGATGCACTAGTCGTGCGAGATCGACCAATCACTAAAGAGATTAGCTCACCTCCCCTCATGGTGAGCCACCATCACTTCAGCATAAAAGCAGAGGACCAGGTCCTCCACGCTCACAAGAACAGGGAGCAGATGCACCCAGGAGCCAAAATGGCCGACCAATATCTCCATGGCCTTAAAATAGAGGACACGATTGATTCCAGCTCTAAGACACCCAACAAGTTCCAGTTCAGAGTGAAACTGGAGGACAATGGCATGTCTGGATCCAAAATGGAAGACCAGCTCCTCCTTAAAGCAAAAAATGCAGAGCGGCCTCTCTCTGCAGCCAAACTGAGCAACAGGTTTCTGACTGGAGCCAAAATGGAGGACCAGTTTCCTTCAGGGGCCAAGCTGGAGAACCAGCTCCTTCCAGGAAACAAGACGGAGACGCGGCTCTTTCCCGGAGCCAAAATGGCCGAGCAAGTTTTCACAGGAGTGAAGACGGAGGAGCAGCTCTACTTCGGCGTCAAGACGGAGGACCAGTTCAACTCTGGAGCCAAGATGGCCGACCAGTGCCTCCGAGCCGTGCTGTGGCAGGACATGTCGGTGAATCTGGCGTCCACGCTGTTGCATCAGCTCTCAGGTAACACATCTTTAAACGAAAACGAGTTAGACGAGAACAGCTCTGCTGTTGGTGTCCGGATTGCAGGACAGGGCGTTCCCTTTTTTTTTTTTCACCACAGAGTCAACAGGCAGAAGGGGAATGTGCTGGAACTTGTGGATTGTGATGAGGTCTTCCCAGGTGTCGGTCAGTTGTTACGGGGGTTTGACCAATCAGAGAGAGATCAGAGCGTAGCGTTCAGACAGACCCTACCCTAACCGTCTTCTTTTCGTATGCAGATGACGTCTGACTAGATGTTGGAGAGCTGTGGATTTTATCTGCATTTCTCAACATGTTGTTCTGTCCTTGCGAGCTAGCAACAAGTGGTGTTACTCTTTTAGAAATAGGAAGGCCAATCAGAGCCTTTCAAGGTCAGATTCTGAGCTCGGTACGCAGAAATAAAAGCGAAGAATCTTTTGAAAGAAAGATGAACAGTTACAAAAAGCAGCGGCTGATCTCTGATCTGTTTCCGCAGAGCGGGTCAGTAAATCCAACAGTCGCCTGGTGGAGAGGATGACTCCGCCCCTCAGAAGCAGGTAACCACCCGTCTTCATTCAGTGGTGTCATGTGAACTTTAACCTTTGACCTGACAACTGTTTTTATCTCCGGCTCTCTGTAGTCCTGTGTTAAAGGTGGATCCTCTCCGCTCCTCCCCTCTCCTGAGATCGCAGGGACCTCCACATGGTAAAAAGAAAAAAAAAAAAATACACACAAGCACTCAAACACAGTAGGTGTAGAGTGAGTATCTAAAAAAACTCCATCACAGGGCTTTAGATGAAAACATAGCAGCACAGAGAGAGGAGTCAGCTGCTCCTGTTCTGCTTGAGGAGGCGTAGATCTCTGAACGTCGATCAGTGTCTCCTGGGAGAGTTCCTGTGATCACACACTGAGTCAGAGCCAATCGCTGATCTGTTCTCAGAGCAATAAACGAAAACAAGTCGGAGCCGATCACTGATCTGTTCTCAATTAGCAATTAGCATTCAGAAAGCCTGGATTTTTAGACTTTTCACCTAGACAAACAAGATTTGCTATTTGAGGTAGACAACTGAAGATTTTTCCAGACAAAAGGTACAGAAAGTAACAGATTATGATAAAAAAAAACACTTCCAAATTTCAGCTTAACATGGCTTTTTAGATGAAACTAAGTATTCTGGAATGGTGCCCAGTATTCTGTGAAGATAAAGAGTAAAGTGTTCTGGAATATTGCCCCAAAATACTTGATAGATATAGAGAAATATTCCAGAATGTTGCCTAGAATGTTTTGATATTTAAAGATAACTAATCCAGAATTGAAGAGTATTCTGGAATGTTGCTATAAATTGCTTCAAAGTAGAGATAAGTATTCCAGAAACTTGCCCAAAATGACTATAATGATCCAGAATTTTGCCCAAAATGAGTTTATACCCAAAGGTCAGTATTCTGGAATGTTTTTCGGAACGGATTTGAAGATTAAGAGAAGTATTCCAGAATAAAGCTCAGAATGGCTTTTAAGATAAGGATTAGTTTACAAAAGCTTTGCTCAGAATGACTTTAAAGACACTGAAAAAAAATCTGGAATGTTTCTCAAAATGGCTTTAAAGATTAAGATAAATTGTCTTTAATTTTGCCCAGAACAGCTTTGAGGATAAGGAGAAGTATTCCAGAATCAGGCCTATAGTGGCTTTATAGATAAGGATAAGATCCACTTTTTTAATCCTGAAAGAAACTGTGTGATACAGAGCAGTATTCTGGAATGTTGCCCAGAATAGCTTTGAAGATAAAGATAAGTATTTTGGAGTCTTGCTTAAAATTAGAGTATACATAAAGACAGGTATTTTGGATTTTATTCCAGAATGCTTTTGAACAATGAAGAGAATTATTCCGGAATGCTGCCGAGAATGGCTTATAGATAAAGATACACCAACGAGCGGGCATGTGTGTTCTCAAAGCAGTCAACTCGAGTGATGCTGACAGAGCAAACTCTGAGGGTCACTGATCCAGTTTGATAACAGGATATGATGTCATGTTAACGTGATTCAGAGCGGCGTTTTACAGCCAGACAACCACACGCCATCTGTATCTGATCATTTCATCCTGATTAATAATTAATCAGTTATTAATCCTGATACAGATTCTTCATGAAACTGACAGATCCTTTGGAGAGGGTCTCGATCGTTTGTCAAATAGAGCCCTGAGAGTATCCAATAGTATTTTAGCAGGACATCTCCAGACTTTATGAGCTGTACTGAGGTCCAATCCCTTCCTATAAATGATGTGCTGATGTTACTGAATGAACACCTCTGTGTCGAGTGTGCAGTGTTTAAAAGCAGCCTTATTGTCATCATTATGACTCTTTAATGATAGTTTTTACCATATCGCTCCTTTGGGGTTTAAAATAAAGACAGAGACGTGTGTGATAACAACCTCCAGAGGGACGCATCGTTAAAAGATTTTCCAGCGCTCAGAAGAAAAATATGAAAATGTGAAAAGAGGAGATTTTATTTCATGATTTGTTGAACATAATGATAAAATACCTGCATGCTTTTTTCTCCCCTCCCAGAAACCAAACCAAGCCTCAGCAAGGACCAAACCACAGGTGGCTCTTACTTCTACAGGTAACACACACACTCACTAAATGTGAGTGTCACTAAAACTCACATAGGTCCCCACAATGACACAAAAACAGACTGCGAATCCATCCAACGTGAGTCCAAAGCTAAAAGCTGTTAATTATAACAAACTCCACGTTTCCTGCAGGTGTCACGTCTGTGGGTTCGAGACGGATGGCCGCGCCCTCTTTCAGAGTCACATGACTGAACACCGCCAATGGGAGCAGGCTTCCTTCTCGCTACACTGCTGCGTGTGCGACCACTCCACCAATCAGGAGACAGAAATGAGGGCTCATGCTAACACGCACATCCACGGGAACACTGACGCCAGCGGAGAGATGAGGTGAGACCATTCATCATGTTTCAAGAAAAACAGTCATAATGTTCAAAGATTTAAATTGAAGTTTCAAGATTAAAGTTGAAATTTTCTAGATTAAAGTTGCAATGTTTCAAGAAAAAAAGTCATCGTGTTTAAGATTAAAGTCGTAGTTTCAAGATTAAAGTCGAAATGTTTCTAGATTAAAACTGTAATGTTCAGATCTTAAAGTTGTAATATTTCAAGATTAAAGTCGTTATGTTTCTAGATTAGAGTCGACATGTTTCAAGAAAAATAGTCGTAATGTTCAAAGAATTAAATTGTAGCTTCAAGATTAAAGTAGAAATGTTTCTAGATTAAAGTTGAAATGTTTCTAGATTAAAACTTTTAACGTTCAGAGCTTAAATTTGTAATATTTCAAGATTAAATCATAATGTTTCAAGAAAAACCGTTGTAATGTTCAAAGATTAAAATTGTAATGTTTCAAGATTAAAGTCGAAATGTTTCTCGATTAAAACTGTAATATTCAAAGCTTTAAGTCGTAGTGTTTCAAGAAAAAAAGTTGTGATGTCTCAGGACTAAAGTCATAATGTTTAATACTTAAGTCTTAATGTTTCAGGATTAATGTTGTAATGTTAACATCATAACGTTTCTAGATTAGCTGTAACGATCCCAGATTAAAATTGTAACATTAAGAGATTAAATTCGTAATTTTTCAAAAATGAAGTCATAATGTTTTGAGATCAAATAGGTAATGTTTTAAAATCAAGGTTGAAAAGTTTTGAGATTTCATTTTTAATATTTCAGGATATAATTCATAATGTTCAAGCTTTAAGTCTGAATGTTTCAGGATTAATATCGTAATGTTACAAGAATAAAATTGTAATGTTTTCAGAAAAGTCGTCTTTGTGATTTAAGTTTCCAAACAACAGGACTCGGAGACAGTTTTTTTGTTGTTGTTTTTTTCTGGATCTGGATCTGGAACAGTTCTTGACTGTCGAAACGCAAAACTGGTTCTAGATTAGGTGCTGGCTCAGAACCTCTGTAACTGATGTCATGAAAAGGAAAGACCTTCCAAAGCGTCTGGGACTTGTACTCAGGGTTTTACGGTGGCGAGTGGACCCTGGTCCACAGGAAACGCTTGGTGCTGGTTGGAGTGGCGTCTGCAGGTCGAGGCGCTGCAGCTCTGATGTGCGCGTGATCTTTGTCGGCGTGTGATGGAAAGAGTGCGTGCTTTTTCTCCTTCACTTTCCTGGTTTGAATGTTGGTTATTAACCCGTCCTTCCCCTCCTGACTCCCAGATGCCCCGTCACACCTCCCACCGCCACCCTCGGCATCGCTCCGTCAGTTTCCATGCCAACCCAGCCGGAGAATAGCACCTCGGAGCATCGCTGCCGCATCTGCCAGAGGTCGTTTCCAGGGCAACAGGAGCTGCTGGTTCACTTCCAGGGTCATCGCCAAGGCAACCAGTACCGATGCGACCGGTGCGGCCACCTGACGCGAACCGCCAACAAGCTGGTGGAGCATGTGCGCGTGCACACGGGCGAGCGACCGTTCACCTGCGAGCTCTGCCCCTACAGCGCCAAGAGGCGGGACAGTCTGCGGCTGCACTGCAAGGTCAAACACCCCGCAGATGTGCACACACACGTGCACACACACCGCTCCTACGTGCATGGAGACAATCAGAGAGGAGCACACAAACACCTGCAGCGGCTGCACACACCGCCGCACACACACACTGCTGCTCCCTCCTCCTCCTCCTCTCTTCCTGCTCTTCATCCCCTGCTCTCTGACCGCGCAGGCTGGAGGGATCTGTCTCCTCTCCTCCCCATCACCACACTCATCACTCTCAAACCACGTCCTCCTTCTTCATCCTCCTCCTCCTCTTCTTCCTCGTCTTCCTCCAACAAGCACTCCTTCCTGGGTTACCTTGGTCTGAAGACTTCTTTGTAAATGCTTTCTTTTCTTTTCACATCTCTCCTTTCTTCTCCTTCCTCTCTCTTCTCTTCTTGTTCCTTTGACTTCTTTTGTCCCCTCTTCTTCCTCCTCCTCCCCTCCTCATCCTCATCTCCTCTTCCTGTATCTCTTCTCCTCCCTCTCTCTCTCCTCTATCCATCCTGTGGACTTTTAAAGTGATGGATGTAAAGCTCTGTAATGTATCAAGGTACTGTCACTCAGCACTACTGTATGTATGAGAATGTCAATCAGCTCCTGTTATGCTAAATGCACTGAAAACTCACAGTTAGGGAACGTTTTGAATTTATTCGACTTTTGCATCATGCTCGTGATTTTTGCTGCATTCCTGCCTGCTTTTAGCGCCTCATATAACCACTGAACTTTTAGCTATTTAACTGTGTGAAACATATTTATTGCCTGTCTCTCTCGTCCTGAGAAACCCTGAAATCAAAAATCCTCCTGTCACACATTTTTACACAAAAAAATCCTGATTTTTAATTTCAATACAAAAAAAAAACAAAAAAAAAACAAAACAACCTTTTTCCATTAATTAATTCAAATAGTCAGGCTACTAGCTCTGTGTTGCTGTACTAAGCATTTCTGTGCGCTAAATGCTAACATTAGCATAGAAGGAGCATTTTCCTGTTTTCACATGTGTGAAGTTTCCAGTTTCCCGTATTTACCCAGACTTTTTCCGACCGATCCTGTAAGTAAAAAAAAAATCACGTTAAAGTAAAGCGAGCGAATCAGAAAATTTAACGTTAACATCAGATGAAACGGCGTAAACAGGATAATGAAAAACACCTGTCATATAACTGTGACCACAGGGGGCGCCAGAATCAACGCATACTGAAAGCTTCTTCTTTTATTCGTAAGTGTCGTATTAGCATCGGTTGGCTAACTCATTTGTGCAGTGAACCACTTTTAGCGATTATTAAAAAGCGCATCGAGCATACAAAAAAAAAAAAAAAACATCGAACACAAACTACGCAAACAAATTGTAGACTAAATTTAACTGATAAAGAACCGAAGTAGATCTCATGAAAAATTGTGAATTTCTTAAAGTTGCTGAAACTTGAACAGGGAATAAAAGTTGGTCCAAAAAGTGCAAAACTTTTTTAAAGTAGTGAATGTAAAGTATGAATGTAACGTCTCAGATTATAAGGTGTCCAATAAGGCGGCAGTAACCTTAAAGTCACAGCGGGCTGTTTGGGTTTAAGTCCAACCCGTAGCCTCTTAGCTGCATGTCGCCCTTTATTAGAAGTTCATTTTTCCAACGCTGGAGTGGAATAAGCTTTGGTTAATTAAAGTACTGGACGAAAAGCGTTTAGAAAATCGCACAAAGCGGCAAATCAAAGAGCAACGTGAATGTCTGCACCCAACTTTAGGCTATTTCAGCAAGGACGCCAAAACACCTAAAAAAATCCAGCTTCCTCATCTCACTTGTTAAAAGTCTGACTCATTTCGCTCTGGTAATAAATAATTTGGCAAGTGAGCTGAGCAGGTGTCATGAGGATGAAGTGACGCTTCGTTATCATCCTGTTCGACATATTTTAAGAGAGCGGATTCGTGCCAAACATCCCTCCATCCTGGAAAACTGGAAGCTGCAGCTTCAGTCTGCGTCAGCATCGTCAGCTCTCATCTGAGGCCTTAAACGACGTCAAGTTAAACTCATTTTCCCCGTCCTGAAAGGAGCAGCGATGGAGGGTTTTTGACGGTTTGGGGTTTCTGGAGGACAGTGATGATATTTATAATATTTGTGTTGTATATTGATAATGTATTTGTGTTTACATTACTACACAGGGCTCTGCAGAGTCTGAACTGTCTTAATTTGAAGTTGCACTAAATGTAGTTTTGCAGAGACAAAAAAAAAAAAAAAAGATTAATTTAACACCTTTTTTTTCTACTCTCTCACTTGGCCAGTAAAACCACAGCTGAATGGTTTCTCTCCAGCTCCGGGCCCAGGTTATGCTTTACAGTACTGCCAACTGATCTAGCAGGTCTGATGTCACTTCCTGTTCATGTGGGTGGGGCAACGAGGGAAATATTAACAACAATCTTGAGACTTATGCACTGGATTTAGAATATATTTAACATCGCCTCTTCCTGTCCTCTAGGGGGCGTTAGAGGCGAGGAAGTACAAATACTATAACTGATAAACGACTCTGACACAGGTCGAATCGTGCTTTTAAAATCCTTTGTGAGTAAAAGTGAAGAAGAACCAGAAAAAGACAAGTAACACTGAAGAAAAAGTTACATTTGTGCGCATTAATTTTTCTTCCTCGATGATGTCACACTGATGTCACATGACCAAAATGAGCTGAGATGGTTTACCACTAGAGGGCAACAAAGACCTTCAATTATTTTATTGTGATGTGTTCGCCGATTCAGCCAAGAAATTAGACATCGAATAAAAGTGAAGCTAAGAGAAGCTAGCTAGCTAACTAGCTAGGAAGACTGTAGTTGATACGAAAATGGGCAGGTGCTAATATTAGCAAAAAAAAATCAATAAATAAATAAGCATTCTTTTTTTTTTAACTTCCTCAAAATGTAGAATCTTATTGTCAAGCTAACCTTTGGGATTTCACTTTGTTAAATTTAATTCCACTACGAGTTCGAATTCAAGACGATGTTCAGCAATTCTTTTCTCGCGTTAATCTGCCAAAAATAAGAGATTAACTGAAATTAACTGGCAGCTTCTGGGAGGAGAAAATTATCTGAGAAGAAAAAGCCAAGATATTAAAAAAAAAAAAAAAAAAAATGCAGTATCTGAAGTGACCACTGGAGGGAGTTTTAAAAGCGAGTAAATCCCCAAAGAGCCACATGTTGAAGAGTCCATTTCTACAGTGAAGATAAAATTTGCTCAGCCTGGTAACAAAATAAATGAGTAGTTTAGAAAAATGAATGTTATCGTTAACGCTGTTGCCTCACAGCAAAAAGGTTCCCGGTTCGATTCCCTGGCAGGGTAGGTGCCTTTCTAACAAGAAAAGTAGTAAAGATAAAGGGGTGGATGTCATGAAAAAACAAAGTCTAGAGACCAAAACTGATTTCTTCTACCAGGTATGAAACATGGGGCTTTATGGGAGTTGTGGTAAATGTACTTGAAAAACCCGCGTACGTTGTTTTAATATGAAATGTATCTCCAACTGATGGTGCTAGAGTTCTGATTCCTGCCTGCACGATTTCTTTGAAAAGTTTCTTTCAGCCACAAAGAAGCATGAAGAACTAAATCCTCCCCACTTTGATCATCTCAGATTGTCTCTGGTATCATTTTCTTTCTTTTTTTTCCCTCTATGCTGTATCCTGTTACTGTTTGCTGCTATAATGATCAATAAAGTTTAATTTAATCTGACTCATTTGTTTTTACGTACATGGAGGAGGGGAGCAGGGAGATCATGATGCACCGCAGGAGTGAGTGCTAAAGAAATCTAACCTCTGCACTCTGCATGCTGCTCACTGTGAGTAGTAGTAGCAGAACCACCCACTGGTGCCGGCACTATTCAATACCACAGAAGAAGAAAACGCTCTGTTTGGATCTGACGCGAGATAAAAGAAAAAAAAAAAGAGTTTTTTTAGAAAGAAACCAGGAAGAAGGTCACACACCACACTCACGAAACGAGTGGGAGGATAAGTGTCAATCGCTGTGGGTCCTGTCCCCTCCTTGAATTGTTGCCATGGAGACCTGGCATGTTGTAGGTCTCCATGGCGGCAAGCAGGGAGTCGCGGATTGGCTGGGAGCTACACGGGGGCTTGACGAATCACAAGGCGCCTTCACAGCAAAAAGGAGACACGTGCACACTAAAGGTCATTAATAGATTTTAGTAAACGGCAAAAAGAGGAGGAAAAAGAGAGTCAAAAGATGGATGGAACAGAAAGACCTTTATATGGTCAAAAAGGTCAAAGAGGCCAGAGAGAGAGGAACGTGTGGTATTACATGTGGCATTGAGTTATTGTTTCTTTTATTTTTTTAACTGTAAAATATTCATAAGAAAATGTTAAGTATGCATTACTATATATATATATATATATATATATATATATATATATATATATATATATATATATATATATATATATATATATATATGTTTACCATATACTCCCAGTTTCAGAATTTAGGAGTTAGTACGACATCCAGCTTCAGGTCTTCCTGATCTAGCTCCCCCTGCTGGTGGAGATTTTACACCTTTATTGGTGTTTGAACTCATTTGTTTTATATTCAGCTGGCTAGTTTTTATATTTTCGACAAAGAGAAGATCCCAAGTCAGTTGACAGAGGAAGCTCTGACTCCACATCACTGAACACGCATGCTAACAGGGTTAGCCAACACCTGATCTGTGAGAGCCTCTTAGCACCATGGACGGAGAATCAATACAGCTGAAAGGGACAAGAACACAGAGACTGGAGGAGAGATGGAAGGATGGAGAAAAAAGGGATTAAATATAGAAAATGCTGCTTTTTATATATGTAAAAAATAACAATAATAAGCACGAATTTAAGTCTTTATAAATAAAGTTAGCTGAAAAAATTTCTGGATTCATTCATGAATTCAGTGGTAACTTTTCTGACACCTTCTGCTTAAAACCCAACAAACAGACATCAACAAGGAAAAAATCTGGTCCAGTTTAGGTAAAACAAAAAGGGCCTCTGGATCCTTTAACTGATAAATAACTAACTGGGTTTAGTTTGTTGGTAATTAATATTATTATCAGCTAAGAGGTTCTACAGGGATTTAAACACAGAGCAGCCTTTAAAAAGGTGTATTTCTACTGTATTTCATCTTTTGATTTAACGCCTGGAAAATCTGTAAAGACTTTAAATGTTTTATTTATTTATTTTAGGAACCGGATGTGACCTTTTTTAGGCTGCTAACTGTATCTTCAAGTTGCAGCAGCTTTAATTTTAGTGGTTTTGCGTGATTCTGTCAAATTAAACTTGAAATGATCTTAAATGTTGTAAAAACTTAAAAAATATTGTGTATGAAAAAGTCTTCTGTATGTTCATTTGACGCTAGTAGCAGCCTAACCCGTTTATTCTATACATATATATATATATAAATTACATTACAAGATAGTGAAGTTAGGCTTTTATTTTGGTAGAATCAAAGGAAACTCTGCGAAGCGTCGCGTCTTATTTGACGCCGCAGCAGAAAAAGGGGCGTGTCTCTGTTAGCATGTGTTAGCCTTCCCGCTAACTGTGAGCTAAAGTTTCACTTTCTGACAGTCGGGATGAACACAGCTTCCTGGAAAACGAAACAAGAAGCCTTCACCGCGGTCTTTAGCTGTGGTTAGAGCTTAAATGTAAACATTTTAAGCGCTTCCGCTGTGATATTGACACTTTGAGCCGGTGGAGTTTGAAGATTTAAGCGCTAACTGTCAAACACGCAGTTAGTTAACCTGCTAGCCTTTAGCATGGACAGCATGCAGAGCAATGAGGAGAGAGGGGCAGAGAAACAGATGGATGAGTACCTGAAATCTCTCGGTTTTCAGCGGAAGAAGATCGCCAAAGACGGCTCGTGTTTGTTTCGGGCTGTCGCCGAGCAGGTAAAGGTGTAAACAAGCTGTAAAGAGAGCTAGTGTTGAGTTTTAAAGTGTTAGCAGACTGAGCAGGAGCAGAGAAAGATGTGTTTGTTGTGACTAAGCAAGTGTTGACGTTAGCCGAATTAAAGTAAGGAAGGTTTAAATCAAAGTTTTAAAGTTAAAAGTTAATAAATGTGATATTTATAGTTTGAAATACTTGAATTATCACTTTTTAAAATGGGATTCTGTCAGTAAGGGAGGGGAGAGCTCAGGTAGGAAGTGTACGTTTCATAATCTCGTCAAACAGATCACAGGTAAAGTAGATTTTGTGATACTGAGTGTTGCCCTGAAGGCTGATCTTTGTCTCTGTTCAGGTGCTGCATTCCCAAAACCTTCACACTAAAGTCAGAGCCAGATGTGTGGAGTTCCTGAAGCAGAACAGGGAGAACTACGAAGCTGTGAGTTCCCTGAAGACTGTCAACAAACACAGCAGAGGATCTCTGTAACCTGCGCTCAGCTTAGATGCTGGAGTATGAGGATCAGATTATACAGATTAAACAAATCTGGAACGATACTCAGGCGTTAGTGGAGTTTGTTTGATAAATTAAGCTTCATATTTAATGAAGAGCTTGAACTGAAAGTGAAAGATTTTTGAATATAATCCTGTCATGCAGCCTCACCCACTACACCTCCCAGAATGCCATTCTTTACTTGAGTCTCTGGACATTTTGAAACATGAAACATTATATTTTGACTTTTAAAAACTCAGAGACTCTGTCCTTAATATTTCTGTGTGTTTCAGTTTATCGAAGGTGATTTTGAGGAATACCTGTTCAAGCTTCAGGACCCACAGGTACCCCCTCTTTTTTTTTTTTTTTAACAAATAGCAGATTTTATTTAGTTTTGTAGCGCTGTTTGGATTTCTTTTTTAATCTCCTCTCTGTTTTTCAGCAATGGGTGGGAGAGGTGGAGATCAACGCGCTCGCTGTTATTTACAAGTAAGTCACACCTTCATGCAGCAATTTAGCAACATTGCTGCGGTAAATTTTTGATTTCCGGTCAAATAGAAAAGTTTGTGGATAGATGCACCCGATCAAAGTGCAGCATGAGTTGCTTTTCAATCCCAGGAACTTTTTGAGGTACTGTGTGTTTTTTTCACCGCAAGAACAAGACATGTCTTGAGACATTTTAGAGGGATACATCACCCAAAAGTTCCTGGAACTTCTGGCACCTTAAAAGTTCTTGTTTGTGACCCTGAAGGCATCAAGATCCCAAAAGTAGTCTTTTTAAAACAACTGAAATGTGACCTCACAGGAGGTCACTTTGTGGATTTATTTGAACTCCACGGCTTCAGACAAACTCCCCATTAGATACTTTGGTTTGTGAGTTTGTCTGAAGTCGTCGTAAACCAGCATCTCCCAGTTCCTGTTGAAGTTTGGTGGCTTTGATGAGTTGCTGATCTGCCTCTGCCTGAAGCAGATGAACACGCAGCAGGTTTGTGGATCAAAGAGTTAATATTCGTTTATAGCCCGAGTTCAGAGCTGGATGCTGATGAGTCATAGAGGCTTCATCATCAGCCCTGACCCACATCTTTCACCTCTCTCTCTCTCTGTTTGTGTGTGTGTGTGTGTGTGTGTGTGTGTGTAGGAGGGATTTCGAGATCTTTCAGGAGCCCGGGAGACCTGCAGTCAACATCACAGAAAACAACTTCAAGGACAAGGTGACACCGACATGCTTTCTGAAGCTGAAACGAGTCGATTTGGGGATTTTCTGTCCTTTAATGAGACTGGGATGATTTCTGTCGCTGCTGCTGAGAAATTTATTGTCTCAAGTTTGATTATGTCAGCTTTAGCTGTGATGAATTCTGCTGCTCTGAGGCTGTGAGACAGTTTTAGAGTCAAATCTCACACTTTGAACCTTCAAATCATGAATGTATAGAAGTTAATTTCCACCAATTTACAACCCTGATTCCAGTGAAGCTGGGACGTCGTGTGAAACATCAATAAAAACAAAATACAATGATTTACAAATCAGGAAAAAAAATCAGGTTTGGGCCCAACATACTCGCATTCATTTATTTATTTATTTTTATTTTATTTTTTTATTTTATTTATTTATTTATTTATTTATTTATTTTAATTTATTTATTTATTTTTTTTTTTTTACAAAAAATTGAGTTTTTTTTTTCAATGACTGACTTTCTGTTTTTAAATTTAAAATTAATCTAATTGTAACTCATCTTTTAGTGACTTTCTATCTTTAATAAATATATAGACGTTTTATCTTATTGATAAAAAAAGATTTGCTTTTAATGGCCTTGTTATGACTGTCTGTCTTTGACTTTTTTATCTCATAATTTCATCTTTACATCTTATAATAATAACTTGCTTTTATATTATGACACCCTCTTATTAACAAAATTTTTACTCTTTTTCACATGATCCCAACTTTTCACTTTTTTTATTTTTTTTTTTTTTAAAGTCTGGTCTTCTTTTTTTTATTAATCTGTCAGAATTGGGCTTCCATATAATTTATAGTGTTTGTTTAAACTGTAGATACAGAAATTCTGTCGAACTGACCTCTAAATATTTGTCATAATTTTTGTTTGTTTGTTTGTTTTTTTGTGTCTCAGGTGCGGTTGTGTTTCCTGAACGGGAATCATTACGACAGCGTTTATCCCGTCAGCTACATAAAGAATTCTTCTATCTGCCAGTGTGAGTGTTTGGATCCATGTTTCTCAAACTGAGGCTCCAGGCCCCAAATAAACCACAGTAGCAGTTACGAGTACTGCAGCCAGCCAGCAGGGGGAGCCCTGCGTGTTCCGCCCTCACATTTGTGGCTTACAAATTTTCACACGTATGTTTTTCCTCATTTCAGCCATCTTGTTCGAGCTGCTGTACGACGATGTTCTCAAAGTAGATCGGAGTCTTCTGGGCGTGTGTCAGCGGGGAGCTCGACCTCACGATCCGCTAATTGACGACAACATGGCGACCTGTGCTAGCAGCGATGAATCTGACGTGGACCCTGGAGAGCCGCTCTGGTAAAAAAAACAAAGTTAACTGTCTTTCAAAAATTTAGCTAAACTTTTTATTCAGACACCTTTTAAAAAACAAATGCTACATTTACCATCTAGTGGAAGTACAATATGTTTCCTTTCAAAATAAAAGCATGTAAAGTGTTTAAGGTTTGAAAACAACTTTTTTAAATCAAGATTTTTTCTTGGAAAAGTTTTTATTTTTCCAGTCAAAAAAAAAGTTTAAAACAACTATGAATAACCTGTGTTGGTTTTTTTTTCAATCATTCAGGGTAGAAAATGGAACAAACACGACGGCTTCAAGACACAACAACAGGGTAACACACACACACACACACACACACACACACACACACACACACACTACAAAGTGTGATACTCAGATGCACTCAAACAGTTGATTATTTTTTATTTTTCTTCTGTATTGTGGAGTAATTGTTTTTCCGTGTGTGTGTGTGTGTGTGTGACAGGGCCGTGGGCGTGGTCGACTGTCAGAGAGGGTGTGGCGTTCACTGAACCCGACTCTGCTCAGGAACATCGAGTACGACGTCTGGCACAAATCCAAGAGAGGTGAGGATGCAGAAACTCAAGATGAGAGATGCGTCTTTAGGAAGCTGTTGAGCCCACTGTTTTAATATGGGGCTCTATGGAGAGCGACTCACCTTTAGGCTCAGCCCCCAGTGGTCACTTGAAAAACTGCAGTTTTTCACTTTTGCATTGGAAAACCCCAGAAACTGCTGCTTGAAGCCCCAAAATAAATAAATAAATAAATACACGATTTACTCAAGAGTAAAGGGTGAAAATGGAAACATTTCTTATATTTTTATTTTTTTTAATTTATTTTTTTATTTCAGCTCAGCAGAAGTTGGATTATTCGATCGCTGCAGGGATGCAGTTCACAGCAGGAGATCGCTGTCAGGTGTGTGATGTGTTCAGGGACCTCAGTGTATCAGTTTCCTCCAGAGCTGTTTTCACATCATATTTAACTGTGTGTGTGTGTGTGTGTGTGTGTTTGGCTCCTGTAGGTTCGTCTGGAGGGGAGTGGGCGGAGCTATAAGGCGACTGTCAAAGAGGTTCCTCCAGACAACGGCCCAGTGACGGTTTATATAGAGGAACTGGGCAAGAGGTAGGTCACACTGTGCAAACACACAAACACACACACACACACACACACAGAAATGTTATTCCATCCCAGAGACACAGATGTGTGTGTGGTGTGTGTGTGTGTGTTTGCAGACAGGTCCCTCTGTGGAACCTGCGTCCTCCCAGTGATGAGAACAGCTGGAGCACCGTGGTGAACAGAGAGAAGAGAATCAGCAACGGACATGGAGGTAACACACACACACACACACACACACACACGCGCGCGTACATATCTGTTAAAAACAAACGGTTGCAGTAAACCTGTGCACCTTTTCTCACGTCCTCAGAGTGGGAGGAGCGTGGTAAAGGCAGAGGCCGAGGGAAGCACATCCCAGCATCCTCCTCTGCTCCCTCTGCCCCGGCTCAGGGCTCCAGTGGGCGCGTGCAGAAGCAGCACTCCTGGCCCCCCCAGGCCAACGCAGAGGAGCAGGGAGGAGCCAAATCCACCAGGTCACATCTTCTTTTTATATCTAATTTGATTCTTTAATCCTGGATTAAAAACAGGCAGAGGGTTTAGTAACTCTTCACGTGTTTGAATGTTTTTCAGGAAGTCGATGAGCTCCGGGGAGCCGGCGTTCGGTCTGACCGATAAAGAGCGTTTGGCCAAAGAGGAGGAGGAGAGGAACGTGGCGCTGGTGGAGATCCAGCTCAGAGACGAGCAGAGTTTCCCCGCTCTGGGGGTCAGTGGAGTAAATGAACGTTATGGACTAAAGAAAACTTTTAGATACACGAGGAGGAGGAGGAGGAGGAGGAGGAGGAGGAGGAGGAGGAGGAGAGGAGGAGAGGAGGAGAGGAGGAGAGGGGGGCTGAAGAAAAGTTTTCTTTAAGTTTGTGTTGGTTAAACAAATGATTCAAAAAGTTTAAATTCTGAGAAAAAAATCTGAGTTCTGACTTTTTTTAAGGGATAAAAGTTTTCTCAGAATCAACATTTTGACTTCTTTCTCAGAACTATGAATTAACTCCAAAGTTTCTGATTTTTACAAAAGATTCACGATATTTTCATATTTAAATGTTTTTAATCTTATTTCTAACCTTTTTTCTTTAGAATTCTGAAATTAATAAAAGAGTTCCATTTTTTTGTTTGTTTTGTTTCTGGATTTTGACATTTTGGCAGAATTCTAAAAATTATCTAAGAACTCAGATTTTTTATTTTCAAAAAATTTCTATTTTTTTCCCATAATTTTAGCTCCTTTTTTTTCTGAAAACTCTGAAATAATTTTATTTATTTTTTTTACTCTGATTTCACTTTTATTAATATTTTGATTTTTTCCCCCCTCAGATTTATTACCTCTTTTTTTCTTAGAATTCTGAAATTAATATTAGAATTTCATCCGTTTCAGAATGTTTTTTCTTGTATTTTAATTTTTTATATCCGAAATTAGTCTCAGAATTGTAATTTTTCACAGGATTCTTAATTTTTTAAATTTGGACTTTTCTTAGAGTTATTACTTCTGATATTTTTTTAAAACTTTTTATTGTTAAACTTTTATTTTTCAATCCTCTTCCTGTTGTATCCTTTTTCTCATCTAAGATAAATCATTAGTTCTCTTAAAGTGATCCGACTGGAGCTGTAAGGAATGATAGAAGTATTAAACTTGTTTTTTGTTTGCTGTCAGTCTCAGTCTGGTGCTGCGGGTGATGGAGGGAGGAAGAAAGGAGGAGAGAAGAGGAGATCTCAGAGAAACAAGACGGTAAATTTGTTCAATCATTTTTATTTATCTGAAAAGATTTTTTAGATTCAGAAACATGTTTTTGAAAATGGAGAGCGAGAAGTTTATTTATTTATTTATTTATTTATTTATATTTTCTTTTCTCAGAAGAGTCCGGTTGAAGATGTCAGAGCTCCGTCGCCCTCTGCTGGAGAAAGACCCAAATCCTCCACCCCTCCTCTAACAACACCTGCCACAAAACCTCCTCCAGCAGACCCTGACTCCACCTCCGCCTCCAACAAGGCTTCGCTGCCCAAAACAAACATGGCCGCCTCCTCTGACGGGACTGTTAAACCGAACGCTCCCTCATACGCCTCGGCTGCTGGAGCTCCGCCCACCTCTACGACCTCCTCTGCTGTACCAGGGGGCGCTGTCCCCTCCTCTGCCTCCCTCTTCTCCTTCATCACTCCTGTCCTCCCCCCTGCCTCCTCATCCCAAACTTCCACCGCTGTCTCCTCCCCCTCCCCTCCCCCTCCCTCGTCTTCATCAGTCCCGACCTTCATCGCTCCCATCGCTCCGTCTCCCTCTGCTGCTCAGAGCGTCCTCCACCCCTCCTCTCTCACCCGCTCCTCCCCTCCTGTCCCCTCTCTTCCTCACTCCCCTAGTCCTCCCCCCGTCTCCTCCTCTCCTCTAACTATGACTGGAACCCAGACCCTCCAAAACCAGATCCCCCTGTCTCAGGCTGATCCTCAGGTCTCTGAGTCCCAAACCCAAAACCCTGCTCTGTTTACCTCAATGCAATACCAGGCCCCGCCTACACTGCCCCAAAACCAGAACCAAACCCCTGTGCCCCAAACACAGATCCAGACCAGTCCACCTGAACTCCAGCCCCAACCTGAGTCCAGCACTGAAGTGACCCAAATCACTCCCACAGTTCCCCAGACCTCCCTCCCCCAGCCTCATTACCCTCCACAGTCCCAACCTGAGGTCGTCCAGGCCCAGCCTTCAGTTCCCGTCACCCATCCTCACCCGCAAGTCCAACCTCCTCCCCCCTCCCAGGTTCCACATCCCTCCCTCTCTATGTTCCCCTCCCAGACTCCAACCGAAGCCTCCCAGCCTCCAGCAGAGTCCCATCCCCATCCTGATCCACCTCCAACACAACCTCTGCCCCCTCCTCCTCAGGCCCCGTCCCTCCCTGTGAGCCTCCCCCTGCAGCAGCTGTCCCAGCTCTACCAGGACCCCCTGTACCCCGGGTTCCCTCAGGGGGAGAACGGTCAGGTCCTTCAGACCCCCGTCATGTCCTCCAGCAGATCCGGGGACGACTTGCCTCAAGGTGAGCTGGAACAAAGAGTTCTGACGGATGATTCCTGGTTTGGTGTTTGAAACGATCACTCCGTCAAGTTACGAAACCAAAAACTCGAGTGTTTAAATAGACGTCAGCAAAGTGCTGCAGTTGCTTGAACGTCCACTAGAGGCTGTCTCAAAAAGCTACAAGTTATGGATGAACCAGGATAAGGCCACTTAAAACATGGTTATTAAAGATAGGTAAAAAAAAACAGAAGAAAAAATAAACACTAGGGAAAAAAGAATTAAGACTATTTTTCTCAAAAATCAGATTTTTTGCCAGATTTTTTTAAATCTTGTATTTCTTTAAGTTTTCTTGGAATTTTGCCTATTTCTCTGAATTTTGATGTTTTTCTTTTTAAATTCTGACCCTAGTCCAGGAATTCTGACTTTTTTTTCTTGCTAAATGTATAAATCTGTTTTTGCCTCAAAGTTCCAACTTTTCTTTGAATTTAATTTTTTCTTTAAATTCTGAATTTAAAATTTGATTTTTCAGACGTTTTTGATATAATTTGACTTTTTTCAGTGCCCCTGCAGTTCCATTAGTGTCCACATGAGGTCGTCCTGTCCTGTCAAACAGCCCATGTTCACTGCTGGATTAAACATGTAGAGTTGGATCAGAAGAGGTTTTGGCAATGTGCACTTTCTGTGCAGATGTGTAGCTTCTTTTTTCTTGATCTAGTTTCATCTGGTAAGTTGCCTGTTCAGTAGATTAGCACAGCCTTCATTAGCCTTGATAGTTTTGAGGTGCTGACTGCATTGAAACATATTTGAAAGCCTGAAAAAAAAAAACGGTTTCAAAGACATGAACTTGTGGTTTATTTTTTTATGTGTTCTAGTTCCCAGAACCTTCTCAGCTTGTTGTTGACGTTGTCTAAAGTTTGTGCTTTCTTTGCAGACGTCAACATCCTGAGATTTTTCTTCAACCTGGGCGTGAAGGTGAGATGAAGCTTCTTTGAGTCTTTGTAGAAACATCAAACTTTCAGTTAGCCGGTGCTAACGTTTACCCTAACATTTGTCTTTTCTCTTCAGGCGTACTCCATGCACATGTTCCCCCCCAACATGTACCTCTTCCCTCTCCTACAGGCCCATGCCATGAACCCCAAAATCCCCTCCCGCTCCCCCTCACCCTCGCCTAACCCCCAATACCTTCCCCACAACTCCCAACCGAGGCCACAGGAGTCGTACCCTCCCCCTCAGTACCCTCCTACTTCTCCATCAATGCATCCTCAGTATGACCACCAAGCTCCGCCTGCTGAGCCCCCCAATCCCACTGATCCCTCCCACAACCAGGCTGGGTACCCTATGACCCACCCTCCTCCTCATAGTATGCCACCACCATGGCAGCAGCACCAAATTCCCCCTCCAAGGAACCAAAGTTTCTCGCTCGGATACCCCTCCCAGAATCCCACGTATTCATTTCCTCCACCGATCTCTCAGGGGTACCAAACGGGTCATAGTCCAGGACACCCACTGTATCCTCCAAGTGGGCCCTCTTATCCCCCCTCCTCAATGGGATACCAGTCCTCATCCTCCTCTGAGGAGCTCCATGTGAGCCAGGGCGCCATGGAGCAGCATCAACCCCCCAATGGAAACCCAATGCTTGGACCACGTCCTCTTCAGGCAACGAGTCTTCTGGGGAGTCCCCCTGTAGCTAATATGGCTAACGCTAGCAACAGCATAACAGGGATGCTTGCTGGTTTTGGTACGTAGACAACAAACTGTATGTTGACTTGTGTGCTAAATGACTCGGGCAGAAGGTTTTATGGTGTGAATACAAGAATACAGATTCTCTCCATTAGGGGGAGCCAGAGAGAAACGACCTGATGTGATGTTCTTCTTTTCCCATCAGGCCACATGAAGGAGCACGGAGACAGTTTGAACAGAGCACTGCTGATGGGGGAGTCTCCAGTCAGTAAAAACCACATGGTAGGACCACATCAACACATTGAAATAAAAAAAAAACTTAAAAAAGAGAAATTATTAATGTTTTCATCCCACGAGCGTAAAAAAAAACCTGAATTCATCACAAGATCTGAACAAGACTTTCTGAAATGATGAGGTCATCGCTTAAAAATCTCATAACTGTCCTGAAACGCAAAGGTCTGCCCGTAGCGTTGCTTTGACGGGCCTCCAGAGGGCTGGCCAATCAGAGAGAAGGGGGTTTGTGGAGCAGGGAGCCTTAAAGAGACAGCAGCTAAAAAAAGCATTTCAGATAGAAGCCCAAATAAGAATTTACTTAAACGTCAGGGAGAGAAACATGGAGATTTTTTTTGAGATGTGAATCCTGTAAAGATCCTTTAAGGGGAAGTTTAAGTATACTGATCGAGATGGTTTGTCTTTCAGCTGGTTTCGAACCCAGGCGACTCCACAACAGCAAGTATGAAGCCGCACAGCACACCTGGCTCTCTGACACCTTATGACAGCGTTTCCACGGCTTCAGCCCCGCCTAACAGCAACCTCCCTTATGGTTATCGAAGCTACGTGAAACCACCAAACCCCACCAACACTTACGTACCACTTGGGGCGCCAGAACTCAGCCCGATGGATTACCATGCGTCCGTCAGCATGACGGAGTCTGTCGGGTGCAGCACGGAGGACGACTGGGACGAGCAGACTGGATTCAGGACGAGCAGCTTCCGAGGACCGAGGAGGTACCAGCGAGGGAGGGGAAGGGGGAGCCATGATCCAGGACGAGGGGCGACCAGGAGGCGGTTCGGAGGGGGAGAGTCAGGGACGGTGTTCAGCAGTGTCCAGTTTTACGCCTCCAACAGGGGGAGGGGCCGAGAGAGAGGAGGATACTAGTTCTCAACCAATGAGGCGAGCCGACACAGGAAGGGTTTATTTTTTTTTTCTTTTTGTCTCCATCCTGAAAGCTGATTGGTTGATCGAACCGATCAAAGATAGAAGCCAGAAACAATCTTTGCAAACATGCTGTCGATGCATTTTGGTGAGTTAAAAAACGAAACATGAACACGTATCATATTCAGTCCATTTTTAGCTAGCTTCATTTTCAGCTGATGAATGTACGGAGGAGCCGAGTCGACGGAGGGTTTGTGACGAGAGCGTAAATGTGTTCAAGTTGAACTGCTTTGACTTTTTTTTTTTTTTTTTTTTTCGATGTGACGTTTTAAAAAAAAATGTCTGAAATCAAACTTTAATCAAAAATCTATTACTGAAGTTAATTTTTTTTGTTTTGCCTTATTCGACACCTCGTTGCCTCTGTGCTGCAAGACATCAAGAAAAAAAAAATCTTGGCGGTTAAAGTGTAACAGAAACTTAAATTGTACGTTCAGAGAAATTCAAATTTTCAGATTTTAAAATTTCCCTGCATGCATCTGAACAAAAAAAAAACTGAAAAAACTAAACATGACCTGTTCATGTTTGCCCTGTGAGATAAATTAAAAAAAAAAAAAAAAAAAAAAGAAGAAGAAGAAAAGTCGGGCCATAAAAAGTTAAACCTCTTCTGTTGTTTGCTCTTACTTTGTAGATTTTTTTAATTGTCTTCTTGCTGCTGGTTTCACATCTGAGTGTTTTTTTTTTTTTTTTGCTGTTGTTTTGTTTTTTGTTTTTTAAATCATCTCATCTGGGTCGTTTTTTTCTCTCATTACATTTAATCTGAAATTGGAGAGACTGAGTCTGTGCCTTATGTTTGCAACTTTTACCGTCTTCATTTCTCTTTCTTTGAGTTTGTGAAACACTGCTGTACGGAACAAAAAGCTGTCGTCTGTGTTGGATTTTTCTATGTTATTGAATAAAGAAATTTTGGTTCAAGATTTTTTTGTAATTTTTTTTTATAAAAATGTTTTGCTTTGATCTCAAACTTTTTTTGGTCTTGTAGATTTTTATATTTATTGTTGCACAGCTTCTATCAAAGACTCCTTCAACCACCTGGTCCAGGAACAAAAAAGATTCTTGAATATTTTTGATTGAGATATTTTGTGAACCACTTCAAATTTAGATTGGAAATGTAGGGAAGCCTAAAGGTCATATTTACATACAGATTTTCTGTTTTTTTTTTTTTCAAGGGGCATTTTTTTCCCTCATTGTCTCACAAAATATTTATAATTTTCTCAAAATCTCAAGCGAATAAATCTCATTTTGGTGAGATAATTTAAGTCATCTCATGAAAACATCTCATTTTTTTTTTCTCCAAGATGAATTTATCTTCATCTCAGGAAAACCAAGATTGTGTCCCAAAAATAATTGATCGTCCTTTGTTTTTCAAGAAATCAAATTTCACTGAGAATTTTTCTCATGTCGAGATAATTTATCATATCTTGAGAAAACGAAGCTCTTCTCGGAGATAATTTATCATGTAATCCAAAGAAAAGTCGTCCGTCTTCCCAGGATGAACTCGTCTCATCATCTCAAGAAAAGTGGCGTCTTTCCCAGAGATTATTTTTTCGGTTTATCCCAAGAGAACGGACCCTTTCGCCATGAGATTATTTTTCTCATCATCTCAAAAGCAAAGCTCATTCCACAGGATAATTTATCGTGATCCTCCAAGAGAACCAAGATTAATTTCTCGAGATAATGAGACAAATTTCCGTGGAAGGATCGCTTTAATTAGCCAAGAGACTGTTTCTTTGTTTTTGCTTCTTTGTCACTTTTAGATGCCACAAGCTGATCTTGTTTCCTCAAGATAAAATGATAAGAAAATAAAACCCTTGAAAAAAAATCTGAACACTACAAAATATTTTTATATTTATAGAAGAAGCGTTTGAATATTTGACATGGAGGCGCCTCGAAGGATGAAAAAACTTCAGTTCAAATACATAAGAGATAAAAACACAGTGAAGAAGAGGAGGAGCTGTGCTGGTTTGTGGTATCATAAGTTTATTTTCATCTGTTGTAAATGTATGAGTGTTAAAATATGCTTCTTCATGTTCCACAATGTTGCTGGCGTGTGAACGCAGCCTCGTTAGCTCAGGCTGACTGACATAGAATGCAATGCACTGATTTTCAAACGTTTCACAACATTGCTGCTGGCTGCTGAACGCAGCCCGGTACACAAAGGCTGATGGATTGTTACGTATATTTATTTTTTCTCTCTTTATGACGTCAACATGGCTGCTGAACGCAGCCTGGTGGTTCTCGCGGTGGATGAGCTCGGACTGTGATGAGCGCTCGTGAACGCGTCACAGGAAGCCACGGTCGGTCTCACGGGACGCGGTCTTAGTCGTCCAGGAAGAAATAGTTCCCGCTCTTCTTCTGCTCCGTGTCCTGAGGAGAAACCAAACCAATCAGAGGTTCGTTTAAAGGTTTAAAGGAACAGGTCCAAGACTGAAGACCGCGATGTCCTGGTTTTTACCTTGATGGAGTTTTGCTTGTTGATCCTCGGTCTGAAATTGTTCGGGTCTCGTCTGAAAGTGATCTCCAGCAGCGACAGGAAGCGGTTCATCCCGGCCAGCAGGCTCTGAGGACTGAGAGAGAAGATCGCCAGAATAAAACACCCCAGAGAAAAGATTTATGTTCTTTTATTTTGAAAAACAGCTTCTCTGTGACTCACGTGTTGGCCGAAGTACTCTTGGAGGGAATACCGTCGAACACGATAACTCTGTCGGCGAGGTAAGTCGCCATGATGAAGTCGTGCTCCACCACGAACGCGGTTTTCTTAGCGTGGAGGATGTACCTGAAAATCACACACACACACAGACAGGACGTGAGGAGGAATGGAAACGTAGCTTCCATGGGTCTTAAAGAGACAGTACCTAGAATTAGTGTAAATGTGTGTGTGTGTGTGTGTGTGTGTGTGCGCTGACCTCTTGATGACCCTGGCAGCCATCAATCTCTGCTCGGAGTCGAGGTACGCCGACGGCTCGTCGATGAGATAAACGTCAGCAGGTTTCCCCAAACACAGAGTCAGAGCCACTCTCTGCAGCTCTCCACCGGACAGGTTCTGCACCTGAGGGGGAGGAGGAGGGGGGGGGGGGGGTCAGCCTGTGTGTGTGTGAGTGTGTTTCTGTACGAGTGTGTGTGACTCTTACGTCCTGGTCGATGATGCTCTCGATCTGCATGGGCTTCATGACGTCGGTGATGAACTGGGGGTGTGTGTAGGCGTCTCTGATCTTCTCGTGCAGCAGAGCTCTCACACTGCCCTGAAAAACAAAAAAAAAACAAAAAATTTCTTAATTTCTTGGAGAATTAAAAATTTAACCTTGTAAATTTGTCTTTTTTTTAAATCAAACTTTAATCTCATTCAAAAATCTTTCTTTTCTTGTAGAATTAAACGTCTTATTTTTCTTACAATTAAAGTGACCTCATTAAATGGAATTTTCCTCCGTGTTTAGATTCGAATCTTGTAGATTTGATTTTTTTTTTCTCATAGAAGTAAAACTTAAATCTCATGAATTAATAACTTTATTTTCCTCACAGAATTCAAACTTTATTCATGTTGATTCCTGGCTTGGTTTTTTGTAATGTTAAAACCTTTAGTTGTGTATTTTTTATGTTTTCTCTCGTAGCGTTAAAACCTTAAACTCGTAAATTTCTCACTTTTCTCACATTGTTTAAACTGATTTTTTAAATTTTTGGTTTTCTTCTATTTGTATAAAAAATTCAATATCAAATTAATGACTTTTCTTGTTGTATTTAAACTTTAATCTTGTCGGAAAGCAACACATTCATTTTGTAAATTTAAAACGTTTTTTCTTGTAGAATTTAAAACGAGTCCTGCTAAATTTTTGTCTTTTTTTTTTTTGTTTCGTTTATGACTTTGTTGTAAAATTGTAAATTTGCAACTTGACCCTCAAACCTGATGTTGTTTTCTCTTAATGAGGCTCTAATCCTCTCTGTCCTGTTGTTCAGACTTTTTCTCTCCTCACTCTTTTCCTTTTTTCTTCTTCTTTTTGATTTTTTTTAATACAAAAAGAAAAAAAAATTGACTCAGATGTTAAAAGTTCAACTTTCAGTTTGAGGTTTTTGGTGGTCAGACCTGAATGTTCCCCTGATGGAACAAATAAAAATGATCAAACAGAATTTTATGGATCTTTGATTTTTTTTTTTTTTTTAAACTTGTCGTTAAATGTTTGGAGACGCTCACTGCACGTGCTCAGAACGCTCCTCCTGCGGGTTAAAAACATCACATATGAATGAATGTGGATGAAGTGCTGAACAGACCTTGAACTTGGGGCTGATGGTCTGAGGCTTGTAGCTCACGTTCAGGACGGGAACCTCACCTGAAACACAGCTCAGGTCAGTGTGTGTTAAAGTGTTAGCATTAGAGTGTGTGTGTGTGTGTGTGTGTGTGTGTGTGTGTGAGAGCCTCACCTCCTCCGTCTGACTTCAGTCCTCCTGCTAACATCCTGATGAAGGTGGTTTTCCCCGTCCCTGCACAAACATTCAGAGACCATCGAGCAGGTTTTCATGAACGTCCTCACACACCGTCTGTGAGCTCTAAATTTACCCCTGAAGGGTTTTTATTTTTGGACTCACCGTTCTCTCCCAGCATCACCATGATCTCCGAGTCTGTGAACTCTCCTCCTTTGATGTCCAGAGTGAACTCGCCCATCGTCTTCGACATTTCTGGATACTAAACAACAACAACAACGACAACAGCCGGCTCGGTGAAACAGGAAGAAGAAAGAGAGCAAAGAGAGTTTGATGAAGTTCAACCTTTGACCCACCTGGTAGTGCCTGAGCCTCTTCACCTCCTCCTCATTGGCCGTTTCTGCAACTTTGAAGACCAACGAGGTCTCCCGAAACCTGAGATTCTCCGTGGGAACGTAACCGTCCAGGAAGATGTTGATACCTGACAAACAACAGCAGAGGACCAGAGGAATGTAGAGGTTTACGGAGGCGGTGATGCATTTACTGTGTGTTGGTTTTTATCATTTCTCCTGGTTACCCTCTCTGACGCTGAAGGGCATGGTGACCACTCCGTAGGCGCTGGGGACGCCGTACAGACAGCAGATGAAGTCGGACAGATAATCCAACACGCTCAGGTCGTGCTCCACCACAATGATGTACCTGCAACCACAGAGTGACCCTTTCAAAATAAAAGACAACAGCTCAAAGGAACATGACGGACACCAAGAAATAAAGGTGGATTTTTTTTATCTTCAATAATTTTCTAATTTCCACATTTTTATTCATAATTTTATATATCTATTTTTATATTCCTTTTTTTGTTTAATTAAGTTATATATTGCTTTATCTGGTATTTATAACTCCATTTATAAACATTTTTATTGTTCTTTTTTATTTTTTTTAAATTATTTTAAAAGTGCTCAGATTTTTTTTCGTGTTCAAGATTTAAATTATTCCAAAACTGACTCTTTTTTTGTTGTCGTTTTTTATTGTTTCAGTTTAATTATTTATTTTTTGTTTTTATTTCATGAAGGCATCAAAATCCTCTTTAAAAACAAAAAAATCCTGATCTTTGTTTTTGATTATTAACATTTTTTTGGTGTTTTTTTGTTGTATTTCTTTAAAAAAGTAAGTAAAAAAATTTGATTAAAAAATTGAAAAAAAATGTCTTTGTTCTGTATTGAATCTTATTTTTCAGATTTGGTTAATTTTGACATTAAATAATTTTTTCATCCATTTTTTGTCATATTTAACAGTTTTTTTTGACTGTTTTTAATAATTTTTTTTCATGTATATATCTCTTTTTTTTTTTGGTCACCTGTCCGGAGTGATGAGTGAGCGGATGGTGATGGCAGCCTTCAGCCTCTGTTTCACATCCAGGTAACTGGACGGCTCATCGAACATGAATCTGCGGCAAAGAAACAGGAAGTGGGAGTTGTGAGTGTGACAGTCAGAGGTCAAAGGTCGTGGAAAGGCGGCGACGTCTGCGTTTGCTCACATGTCGGCTCTCTGGATGCAGACGACGGCGCAGGCGAACCTCTGCAGCTCTCCTCCGGACAGGTCCTCCACGTTCCTCTCTCGCAGGTGACTCAGATCTGCCCGGCAACAGGAACAAAAAAACAACCGATTAAAAAACAGCAAAGAAAATGAACTGGGGTTGTTTCAGTATCTAAATGTTGAAAGCACGTTCTGTCCTCTCTCTCTCTTTACTGACCAGCTGAGCTTCAACATTCTTCACATTTTTGTTCTAATCTGAACTTTTTGCTTCTCTTCTCTGAGTTTATCGCGGCTGCTGGACCAGCGTGAGGACACGTTTCTTCTTTGTGATTCATGTTTGATTTGGATGGTCGTGAACTCTTTTAACCTCGTGTCATCAGGTTACTGTTGACAGAGTCTCTTTGTCTGAGTCTGACTTCACCACAGCTCACTGCTGCTCCCCGATGTTTTTGTCTTATTCATGTAAAAATGTGTCGTAAAGAAGTTTACAGCACGTGTTTGTGAGTTTTCAGTGTTTACCGAGCTGTTGGCAGACCAGGTCTTGCGTGTCTGTGTCGTCTTTCCTGCTCAGGATGGCCCCTACGGACCCCTACAGGCAGACGCAGGAATTACAACCAGATCTGAAAAGAACTTTTTTTTATTTTCAGGACGAGTTGAACTCTTCCGTTTACCTTGACAGTCTTTGGGATCTGGTCGACGTACTGCGGTTTGACGATGGCCCGCAGGTCGTCCTCCAGGATTTTGGTGAAATAATTCTGCAGCTCAGAGCCTCTGAAGTAGGTCAGGATCTCCTGCCAGTCTGGAGGATTCTGGGAAAAAAAAACCAGAACAAATACAGCTTATAATCAACAACAACCAAAAAAAGTCACATTTCAGGGTGAGACTTCAAGCTGCTTTGAACGACTTGTTCGGAAAGTCACGTGAGATTTCAGGGAGAGGATAATGAGATTTGCTCAATTTGTGACATCACCAGTTGGTGAGGCTCATTAAAGGGTTAATTAGTCAGTTTAAAAATAGAACAGACAGGAAGTTGGGTTCCAAAGTGCTTTGATGTTCCTTAAAGAGACAGTAGCTGAAACGAATGTAAGAAGTTTCCGGAATGTCTTCTTTACTCTCATTTCAGCTACTGAACCTTCCTTTAATGTCTCTTAAAGAAACAGTAGCTGAAATGAGCACAAAGAAGGTTCCAGACTGCCTGATTCTGAGTGCTCTGAAGTGTCTTAAAGCGACAGTAGCTTAGATTAAATGTTTCAAAGAGCAGCAGCCTGAGATACGTGGGGATTTTTGAGTAAATCATGTGAAGTTATGACTAAAAAAAGAGGATAACGCCGCCTCTTTAAGATCTCTCACTGCTCTCCCAGAGAACAAACACACCGACACAAAACTCCGTCAGAAAATAAAACACAGCTGTGAGCAGGAACGCCCACGTTTATCTCATCAGAGCAGACGATCAGTCCAAACACGTCCACTCCGTGGTTCAGAGACACTCACATCGTATTTCCCCAGGTTGGGTTTCTGTTTTCCGGCCAGGATCTTCAGAGCTGTGGACTTGCCGATACCGTTGGTCCCCACCAGCCCCAGAACCTCACCGGGTCTAGGGATGGGAAGCCTGAACGAACACACACACACACACACACAGTTATGTTTACTTTTCAATCCACACGGCTGAAATTAAACTATCTACGAAGCTCCAGAGGTCGATCGGCGTACCGGTGCAGTTTGAAAGAGTTGGCGCAGTATCTGTGTGTGGTTTCCTTCTCCAGGTTGCTCGGCAGGTTGACGATCGACAACGCTCCAAACGGACATTTCTGCAGAGACAAACACAGCGCTCAGATCCGGTTTGAAGAGATTTTTTTGGTTCTGATCCAGTTCTGTTGGACTCCTGGTTTTACCTTGATGCAGATGCCGCAGCCTATGCACAGAGACTCTGAGATCCAGACAATCTTACTCTGTGGAGTCACCTCGATACACAGCTTACCTGCAAACACACACACACATACGCGGGTTCATTATCAGAGTCACACTCCTGCATTTCATGTGAACACAGATGGTGCGTTCACTCACCCATGCGGACCACCGGGCAGCTCTTCTTGCACTCCTGACGACATTTCTTCGGTTTGCATTTGTCGTGATTGACGATGGCGATCCTGGTGTTTTTATCCGCCATGATGGAGGGCCGGGATGACGGACGCTAGCACCTGAGGGGCTGGAGAGGAGTGTATGGGTGGTTAGTATCTCAGATGAGGAGCTCTCTCCAGTCAGACTGTGCTGAAGCAGCTCATTCATTCTGACTTCAACAGCAGCTCAGAGGGTGGGTACCTCCTCCTGATTACGACACTATTTCATACTTTATGGTCTTAAAGGATTCTCAGGAGGAGAAACAGACGCAGATGAAGCCGCTCTGATCCAGTCCTGCTGGTCTTTTGCAGGGACAATGAGTCACACCAGACTCCATTTAAAAACCTGGCCTTTTGTTTGTTGCATCACATGGTTGGTGCTGCGCTATTTTAAGGCCTTTAACTCCTCTATCATAAACGCAATACGGGCTGAAATATCTTTCTAATGTAAGGTTAAACACATCCGGATCACATGATGGTTGTATTGACGGTTAATCTGTTATTTTCCAACAAAATCCGAGCGCAGATGCGCAAAACGACGGGCGGTGTCAGCAGCCCTAAAGAGAGAGCTGTCCTCAAATAACCTGCACATCTGTGACTCATTCATACGCCGAATTCATCATCCAGTCAAAATGACTCTAAAAATATAATTAATAATAACACTGTGTTTGTATTTTAGCGTTAGCGCGAAAGAAAATGTATAATTCGTGCGTTTTTAAACCGAATTCGTTGATAAACGTAACATTTCTCAGCTAAAGCATCAGCTAGGGTTCAAACTCCACCATCAAACCATCACCCACTCTCCCACTGACATCACATGGGTTGATCCCTGTTATAAAAAGCTATCCTGAAGCCGAAGTTCACCTGAAACTGGAGCATTTATACCTACACACAGTGGGCTAACCGTTAGCTTTCCGTTAGCACCAGAGGCCCCGCACTTTGACAGCTGCTCGCGGAGGAAGAACGCAGCTTTCTAACGCGACACAAACCCCCCAAAAGGCGCAAAATCCTGAACGATAGGTCATAAACTCACCCCTGGTCGGCTCCCGCTTCTTGAATTACAAGAAACCAGACGTTGAACGCCGTTGGAACACAAATAATTCAGGGTGAAACTTCGTTTTTCCAGCAACGTGTTCCTCTCCTGTGAGCCGGCTGAAAGATGGCGGGACGGACGCACTCAGCACGCGACGGGTTTTTTTTCGTGACGTCACTGAGAGGCATCCCACACTCGCCGAAGTGGGAGATTCGAAGAAGCTAAAGCTAAACAAAGCGGATTAAAACCCCAGAAACTGATTTTAATGCACTGAAACGACATTTAAGAAGCTCCCACCAACACCGTTAGTATGAACTCTTCTCATTTATACCCTTAACTTCACCGTAGATGATTCTAGAAAGCCTACAAAGGGGAAATGTTAGCTTCTCGCGGCTAGTTGGAGCTGTCCACCAAACCCCATTCAGCATTTCTTTATTTTGATTTGATGTATTTACATGAAAAACGTTTCAGATAATGTCAAATGAGTGATTTTTTTTTAACTCCATCGTCCAATTCTGTATGCATTTTGATCGATTTGTGACTTAAATTCTGCCAGGGTTTCCAGTTTTTCATCGTCTATAGAGTAAAACCTGAGTAGTGTTAGCGAAAAAAAAAAATATAAGGTGGCTTTTAGCGTTTTGAGATGTAAGTACATCATTTCCTTATAAGCCGAATTATTGTCCATAAAGATATTTATTAAAATATGCCCGTAACTTTAATTCTCCTACTGAGTTACACCTGTTAATATTAGATTAAAACTTAACATTCAAGAAACTTAAATGGAGTTTGGTTAGGTATTGCCAAATGTATGTATTTTTGCACTTTATTATTTTCATCATTTTTAAACAAGCATAAGAAGTCAGTACAGCTCAGTAGGAGCAAAAACAATTGGTCAGTCATACATACTTAAGTTATAATGGTAAAAATACAGTCAGTTCATACAGCTGTGGCTCATTAACCCTTCCATTTCTCACAGTATTGCAAAAAAAAAAAGAAAAAATTCTCCTCTCAGATTTTGTAATAAAATCAGATCTTTCCATGTTTTCGGTTTTATCCAAACGGTCTTAATTCATTGAAGGATGGCCACACCAAGCAAGACCCCACCAGGCGCTGACCCAAAGCAGCTGGAGCGGACTGGGACGGTTAGGGAGATCGGCTCCCAGGCTGTGTGGTCCCTCTCTTCCTGTAAACCAGGTCAGGTTCAGCTCTCGTGTTTGTAGTGTGTATGTAGGATCCCATCCGGTGTCATTGGGGCTGAAATGTTCCATCAATGTTCAGGTTTCGGCGTGGATCAGCTGAGGGATGATAACCTGGAGACGTACTGGCAGTCAGATGGGTCACAGCCTCATTTAGTCAACATCCAGTTCAGGTAACAAGAAGCTCAAGAACACATTCAGCATAATTCCTTATAAGTTAGTTCATTTTCATCTGAGAATCTTTTGTAACTACTTTTCCCGCCCAGGAGGAGAACTACAGTGAAGATGTTGTGTATTTACGCCGACTATAAATCAGACGAGTCCTACACGCCCAGTAAGATCTCCGTCCGAGTGGGAAACAACTTCCACAACCTGCAGGAGATCAGGGTAACTCATTCCTCTCATGGTGTCTCAGAGTAGATTGTAGTGTTTCTGTCTTTGTCTCCTCCTCATCCTCCTCCTGCTCCTCTTCCTCCCTGCAGCAGTTAGAGATGGTGGAGCCCAGTGGATGGATTCACATCTCACTCTTGAATCAGGTGAAATAAAAGGCGTCTTTGAAGTTTCCATGTTTAACACTCTGTAAAAAGATAGATCTGTAAAATTTTGGCTTCATGCGTTTTCAGCGCACAAACGAGCCGATCAGCACTTTCATGATCCAGATCGCCGTGCTCGCGAACCACCAGAACGGCCGTGACACACACATGAGACAGATCAAAGTCTACACGCCGGTGGAGGAGAGCTCCATCGGGAAGTTCCCAAGATGCACCACGGTGGACTTCATGATGTACCGTACCATCAGGTGATCTGGACTGACGCGTGGCAGCAGGATCCTGGAATGATTCGGAATCTTGCTGAAATATCAAGAAGAGAGAAAAACAGCACAGACTGATCTGATACCTGGAGCTGCCGACACGATCGAAATATCATCCTTCAAGAGTTCAGATGTTTTTAAAAATAAAATACTGAAACCAAGCTGCCGACGTTTACAGCTGCACACGAGAAGCCAAAACGAAGATTAAAAACTGTAACTGTTGTGCCTACAGACTGTCTCCTGTTCTGGATTTGATACGAAACATTTAATTAAATATGTTTAAATCAAAAAAGCCGCCTGTTCCTGACTGTTTCCTGCAAAAACAGAGTTTAAAACTGCATGAATCCAGCAAAACAGGAAACACGAGGAGAGGAGGATACTCGAGAGAGAGAACGACAGATTTAACATTTTTACTTTGAAACTAGAAGAAAGAAAATTATTTACATCCAAGTTAAGTTTGAAATGTCTTCAGGTGAATATCAGGAAACTTTTGAAAGATCCTGAAATAACCTTCAAAGATCTCAAGAAGCTTTTACCAAATCTGAAAATTTTTTTTGCAAGATTCCAAGAAAATTTCTGCAATCCCTTCAAAACCTGATAAACGTTTACAAGAGATACTGAAAACCTTTTCAAGATCTTTTGCAGGATAATTTGAAACCCATGTAAGAATCCTGAAAAACATTTGCAAGCCCCTTAAAAAAAGAAAAAAAATCTAGAGAAGCTTTTGAAAGAGCTTACAAACTTTTGCAAGTTCTAGAGAAATGCTTTTTAAGATCCTGAGAAACTTTGCCAAATCTTGAGAAGCTAAAACCAAATCTGGAAAACTTGGGCTTCATTGCAAAAAGATTTCACAAACCCTTGAAAGATCCGTACAAACTATTTACTAATCCCTGAGCAAAAAAAGAGCCAAATCCTAAAAAGTGTTTAAGAGATTAAAAAAAAAAAAAAATTTGCAAAATTCTTAAAAATGACATTTTCAAGATCTTTTGATGTCTAGAATCTCTTATATTATTCAGAAAACCTTTGCAAGATTTTGTTGAAGTTTTTTTTATATGTTCAGAAAAAAAATCAGAGATTAGAAGATTTTAAAAAGAAACTTGAGGCAGCGCAAAATCCAGAAGGTCTGAGTCCCCGGAGGAGTTCTTACAGGATTCTGCTTTTGACCTTAACACCTTTTGTGAGCTCTTGAGGAACATCAAACCTGTTCACACCTGTAGCTTTTAGCTTCTCTGTCTCTTAAAGAAATCATTCATGAAACTATGAATATGTCAAAAAAGTAATTGATAATTTATTCAAAAAAGAGACGAAAGTTGAATTCTTACCATCAGAGTGAAGAAACTGAGCTTCAATTGACACAGCCAGGCCACAAGAGGGAGCCAGATAGAAAGGAAAGAGGTCAGAGGAAAGGATGGATGTTTTGTCATCCACTGGTCCATCTCTCTTGTTGCCTTTTTATTTGTTTGTCCACTGACTTTTCTTTATTTATCTTTAATTTGTCAGTCAGTCTGTTTCTTTGTTCGCTCACTTGTCTGGTTTCAGCTGCTCATCAGTTTTCTGCTCGCCCATTTCTCTTTCTTTCTTTCTTTTTCCTTCTTCTTCTTTTTTAACTTCCTATTTGTTGGTTCGGTTTGTCCGATCTTACATTCGAACGTTTCCGTTCTGTTTGTTCTCTGGTCCGAACTTTATTTTATCAATGAAGCTCTTAGGAAGATAAACGCACCTCCTACGTGTTTCACTTCTCTTTTGGAGTGTTTGAGCCAGTTTGGTTACATAACGTTTCTCTCTTTGTGTTCCACTGTGTGGGACTGTTGGAGAATAAACACAAAGATCTACGGAGACAGACGAGGAAGCGTGGGGGACGATAAAAGAGTTCTGTCTCTGTTAAAAAAAAAAGAAAAAAAGAAAGAGATGCAGAACAAATGTTTGTGAGTACACATCTTGGCGAGTGTTGGAAGAAACTTTAAATGCATTACAACTCTTAATGCTTGATTCTGATTGGTTGAAACCCAACTGTCGGTCAGCTGGTCTTGAGAGTGGTGTTCCCATGACAGGATTGTAGTTAGCATAACCACCTGTTCATGTATACTAATGAATCAAATCAATGATGAACTCTACGCTGTGAGTCTGCGTAGCTTTTTTTCGATGCAGATGCTTACATGCGTGACCTGTTCATCTTGCGTCAAAATGGCGCTGACTGCAAGCTTTGTGATTGGTTCAATGGGCGTTGTCGTTTTTCTTGCATTTCCGACATTCCAGAATACTCGGTTTCCTTTGATTTCGCTCTATCGTCCATGTCTCATCTGTTCACATGGAGGAAGCGGACTTAATGACCTGTACCACAGGCAGCCAGTAGGTGGAGCTCTACATGCTTTGGCTTCTTTTTTAGGTAGCTGTCATGTCGCCCATCTTTCCTCCCAGTCTTTGATGTTCACACGTGTTCATCTGTTGTGATTTGGCGCCGTACATTAAAGACAGACTGATTTATTGACACCTTGGTGCGCTCGTAGGTATCTTTGTGGAGAGCCCATCGCCTCTGAAGTTTAGTTGCAACCCCCACCCCTTCGCCGTGGTTACCATGGCAACCTCCTCATCAGTTTCTGGGCCAAACAGGCAGCAAACACACACAGACCTGTATTTCTGCTGCAAGCTCCACTCTGATTTACATTCTCACTGACGCTTCAGTTTGCCGACGGCACCGCTTCATTTCCTGCTCTTAAGCCTGATCTCCAAAATCTGCTCGTCTGAAACTCAAACAAGTTTGAATTACGTCTAAATTATGACAAAGACACGAAACAAAACTGAAACAAGCTGTAAGGGTCAGATTTAGGGTCCAGAAAATAGAGCAATTTTTCACATTTTTTAAAATTTGATTGAAGGAAGATATTTTGACAGCATGGCAACAGTGGAGGAGGCTTCTGAAATGTTGGATTCCAGTGTTGGAGTTTTTGAGCTGTGAACCAAAGATGTTAGACAACAGAAACAGGAGCCTGAGAATGAGCACTTCTTCTGATGTTAGCTCACTTTTTATGTTAGCTTAGATTAGCTTATGTTAGCTTACATTAGCTTCTGCTTTATCGTGATGGGAAAAAGTAGGAAAGTTGTTAATGTGGCTCAGTCAGTCAGAGATGTTTAACTTCTGTCAGAAAACATAGATGCAGATCTTTCATTGTTTTATGCTTCACGTTTTTACTAACATATATTCATCTACCAAATGAATAAACAATAAATACCCAACAAACACTGAGCATTTTGAAAAAAACTCATCTTTATTGATCTGTTTCCATCCCTCTCTCCTCCCCCACGAACATTATTTTCTCTCTTTTCTTATAAAAAGCTGAATATGTACATTCTCTCTGTATTTACACTATCTTACAAAATCTCACATCCAGAGCGTCACACCTGCAAAGGTCAGCGTCCGCACCAGGACCACAGACTGAAATACTACTTGTTGCCGGGTGAAGTATCGCCCAAATCGCTGCTTATTGGCCGAAGGTGTTGCCTGGCAACTACAGCTTATCGGATTAATATCTGAAGGGAGTTGTTTCAAATTATTTATTTATATATATATATTTTTCAATATTTCACACGCTGAGTGTGAGTGACCCTTCGGTGATGCAGAGTCATTAGAAAGAGAAAGGCAGAATGCTGAAGGTGTGTAGGGGAACACAAAAGGGACAAAATTATTAATATTTGACTAAACTGAACAGAGCTGAAAATAGAGACCTGAAAAAGGGTTCAGAAAATATTTTTTAAAAATAAAAAAGTTAAAGGATAAAATTCTAATCAATCTTAACAAAATTGGGATCAACCAAGTGGTTTTTTAAACATCCAAAACCTGTTGTAAGAATTTTTCTCTTCTTTCAACAATTTTTTGAACAAAAAATCTGGTAAAAAAAAATAAGGAAAATATGGTTTCATAATTTGTAGCTGCAAAGTTATCAAAATAGAATCCTAAAGCTAACAATCTGGAGATAATTTTTTTTTTGAAAATGAAAATTAGACCAATTTGACACTGCAAAAACTCAAAAATAAACAAAATTTTTACTTAAAAATATCTTTGTTTTATAAATATTCACTTGGTAAGTACAGAAAATGTCTTTTTGGGATAGTTAGTCCAAAAATAATGTAAGAATTGCTTGCAGTGAGTTGAAAAATATTCTTATTTTGAAAAGCAGATTTTAATTTATTCATTTTATCAATTTTAGTAATTTCTTATGTATCGAAATATAATTTTCTGGATGTTCTGGGTAAATGTTACATTAATTAAGCCAAAACAGACCTTTTTTTTTTTTACTAGAATTCAGATAGAAATTTGCTTATATTTGAATTTTTGTTGGACAGAATTTGGATTTCCACATTTTAGCTTTTAGAAGTTATTTAAAAAATGTCCAAACTGAATGTTTTCTGAATTTCACGTCAGATTATGAGTGAAGATGTGACTGAAACTGAGGAAAAGTGTGAGGACATGTTTAAAAGTGAACATTCAGTGTTGAGTTTTCACATTTAAAGAACGCCAGAGAATCAGATCAGCTTTGGATGATGAAACTTAACACCTGATTGAACATTCTGACTCGTGGCAGCTAAATGGAACTCAGCCATCCTCACCTTCATTAATCAAACCTCTGCTCTCCTGCTGCCACGAGCCAAAACATCCTCTCCTGTTGGAGCCAAGCAGCCATCAGAGCTGATCGACACCTTTTCTGCTTTTAATTTCACTTTTGGCAGCAAACTGCAGTCTGAGGATTTGCATTACGTGTGAAATCACACCATAAATCATCGCAAAGTGCGAGTCTGAGGGATTTGATGGGCTATAAACTTGTAAGGTTTAGTCGAGGTGACTTTTAAACCTCCAAGTTCTTACTTTGTAAAGCTTCAGAGGGAGATTGTTGTGACTCTTGCAGATGGAAGGCTCTGGATTATATCATTTCGCTTCCACATTTCAACAGTTTTAACGTTTTTCCAAACTCTACATATGATACAGTACTGCTCAGCTGGAACACTAAGTACATTTAGAGGCAACAACATGGGCAACTTCACAGGAAACGATGGAGAAAAAACAGAGACGAGACAGGAAGTCTGGCAAAACACATCAGGTATAAAACAATACTGACTGAATATGAGATACTGTTAACGTTGATGATTTTTGTTGCCTCCAAAAGTTGCACGAGTGTTTCCTTGCCTTCAAGATTTGGTATGTTACGATTGAACAGCGGCGTTGACTTCCTCATTGGTTCAGCAGCAAAATACGTCAATGCCCATGTTGTCCGATTTTGGTTGGATTCGCAGTTTTTAGTTACATTCAACCAGAAATGTCACTTAAATCCAATGTTTTTTCTCTTTTCAACAACTTAAATCCGTTGGTCAGTTCGCCATCGACATCCATGTTTCTGTCCCTCAAAGGGTCAAACCATTATTTCTTGACTGGGTTCCACTGATGATGATTATGGCAGCCATGTTGTTTTCAGCTTTCAGTCAAAAATCCAAACTGAGGATCCATAATTGCGTCCGTTTGTCTCAAAAACAACCTGGATGTGTTTAACATTCATTCCTGTTTTTGTGGTGATTAGGGGACTAGACACACAAACGTATCGTTGATTTTTGAGTCCGACTAAGTCTTAAACTGTTTGTTTTTTTAAATCATCCACACCTGGTGTCCTTGTTGTAATGGATGTTTTGTCCATCAGTCCATCCAGCATTCCTCTTACAGTGATGTGTGTAACATTCATTCCTGTCTTTGTGATGATGTGGGGACTGGTAACTGACTTTGGTCCAAAGGGTCTTTTGAAAAAAAAAAAAAACGACGCCCGTTTTCTTGAATGGGTTCGTTATTTCTGTCTTCTCCTGCTTTTCAGTCGCTTTCATTTTTGCCATCTTCCAAGTCGAAGTCTAGAACCAGTAGTTTGGTCTCTTCAGTCCCATTCCTGCTGCCAGCAGCGCACACCAGGCGAGTGTCGGAAGCTCTGATTCGCCAAACAACCCCACCTGTGGAGACAGAGGAAGGTCTGATTAGGACTCAGATGTCAGATGAGTTGCCAGTAAAAGAAAGAGGGCAGGTTGGTTTTGTCCTGACCTGATCCTCGGCTCTGCAGGGCCACCACGTCCCTCAGCCAGGCTCCGGTCTTCAGGTCCCAGAGTTTGACCGTCCCGTCATCAGAACTGGACAGGACCAGGCCTCTGCAGAACTGAAGACAGGTCACAGCAGACTGGTGCTTGTTGGGACCTGAGGAAAACAAAAACACTTTAAAGACGAACTTTCAGGGATCTGAATGTTAGTCTGAATTTTCTTGATCATTTTCATTCGCAAATCAAAGGTTGAAAGAGCAAAGGTGCCCCCTTCAGGCAAACTGTGGTACTGGACTACATAACTGGAAAAACTGTCACTTTCAAGTAAACACTTTCAGTTTCGCGCATTTAAAATAAATAAATAAAACACAAGGCTAATATTCTTAACAGCCACAGGGGGCGCCAAACGCAAAACAAACAATAAGTTTTTAAATGTCAGAATATTTCAAACAGTCTGTTTTGCTTTACAAATATTGTGGTTGGAAGAGTTAATATGCACCTTGCAGCGTGTGAAGACACTGCCCCGTCCGGACGTCCCATACTCGCACCGTAGAATCGGCGTTCCCTGAGACCAGGATGTTGTCGCGGAGCTCCATGCCGCTCGTCAGTGATTGGTGGCCTGTCAGCGTGTGGACGCACCCGCCTGTCTCTGCGTCCCAGACCCTGATTGAAGTGTCCAACGAGCCGCTCACCACAAAGACACCGTCGAACTGTAACGAAACATACAATCCTCACTTTTTAACTCCTTGTTTACTACAATACCCATGATGCAACTTGTTAGAGGTCCCTGATATACCCTAGAGACTTAAGTGACATCATCTTAGGCAGTCATATGTCTTCAAACTGCTCCCTCTTGAGAAGGTTAATACTACTTAAGAAGCAGCTGAACTGATGGAGTCAGTGACTGTAAGCCCCGCCCACCAAGCTCTGATTGGTTGGTTGTTTACCTGCAGTGAGTACACTCGGTTTGTGTGTCCCTGCAGCGTGTGCAGGCACACCTCCGTCTCGGGGTCCCACACCTTCACCATGTAGTCGTAGCCGCCCGACACCACGCGGCGCCCGTCGTACTGAACACAGCGCACTGCGGCCACATGACCCGTAAGCACGTGCTCACAGCGGCCCGTCGTTACGTCCCACACACGCAGCGTTGTGTCCCGGGAACCTGACACCACCCTGAGAGAGAGAAAGACAGAGTTTAACCAACCGCTTGATCGGCCAATCAGAACAGCTTGAGCATGAGTTAGGTCGTGACTTACCGGTTGCCGTTGAGGTGCATGCAGCGCACGGTGGACGTGTGTCCGTACAACGTGTGGACACACTCGCCGCTCTCTGCGTCCCACACACGCAGCGTCCGGTCGGTGGAGCCGCTGATCACCGTGGCAGACGCCATCTGACTGCACCAGACGCCACCGGT
Organism: Labroides dimidiatus; assembly: GCA_030710495.1. NCBI lineage: Eukaryota > Metazoa > Chordata > Actinopteri > Labriformes > Labridae > Labroides > Labroides dimidiatus. Next base: position 17,887,553 of record CM061165.1, on the reverse strand, counting down.
GTGACCCGTCAACGTCCGCAGACACTGAGGGAGAAACAAATAAACCATCACTTAAAGGGCCAGTACGGCTTTTTGTTACACAAAGGCCAGCCTGTGTGAGGTCGAACAGCATTTCTATCCACCATCTTTATCAACCTGTGAGTACGTAATGAAAGAATGTGAGTCAATATTTGTTCCTCTTTCACAGCTCCCCTCGAAAAACACACACGCAGAGTTTTGAAATATTCAGTTTCACCTTGAAGGTGTTGTGGTGGTTGTTGCCTTGGTGACAGAGGGAAAACTTCAGCCCTGGTAGCTGCTGCAGAGGCGCAGGAAGACGCTGCTCTTCACTAACTAACCTCTGATTATCACCGGCTGCTTGATAGAAGTCAAACTGTCAGCACGTCTGCTTGTAAAAGATAACTCCGATTTAACAGCCTCCACGTTTACGGCCAGACGGAACGGAAACAACACGCCTCGTCGTCCCCGCGGGCTACACATGTGGGTGTGTGTGTGTGTGTTTTTCTTTCTGCGGGGAGCGCACACACACAAACACACACTAATGCACATTCACACACACGCTCTAAAGGGCAGGTCCAGGCGAAGGAGCGGGAGCAGGTGTGTCTGTTAAAGAATGTTCAACCGAAACCAGAGAGTCGAAGTCTGCGCACAGAGCAGGAATAATTACTGGGATCCTCAACCGCACTACAAGTACGAACACTGACACAACAACCCTGAACTCAAAAAAAAACTGAGACTGAGTCAGATGTTCCAAAAAGACACAATTAAAATACTGAAAGCGAAAATTGTCTCCTTATTTGTGAACCGAGGAAACCTCCCGTTCTCGTCCTGAAAAGGATTTCAGCATCCGCACTCTTCTACTACAGAGCCATGCTGCTGTAATCCAATTTTGTCATTGTTTTATTGTCCTTGTCTGAACTTTTTCCCAAAACATATCGATGGAAATAAATAAAAAAATGAACAAAATGTTTCGGTTTCATTATTCCACATGTGGTCTTTGCACAATTTCCAATCAAATGTCCACTTTAAATTATCTGCAAACCGTCAAAATCTGTTTTTAATCAACATTTTACGCAGCATCCCAAATTTTTTAGGACACTAACCAAATGTACTGGTAGATTTAAGCCAATGATCTTTCAAATAAAAGGTCAAATCTACCTAAATATAACTGGATTTGAATTTCATCTTGACTCTAGCACGTACTTTTTACTTCCACCGCTCGTCTTTTGACATTTCAGACGGGGAGGTTGTGGGGCGGCTTATAAACACACTAATCCTAAAAGAGAAAGTCTGACTAAAGTCTGCTCCCCTTTAACACAAATATACATTGTGGACTCAAAGCGGCCTGCCTCAGGCTCTGTCAGTACAATGACACACCCTGACTAACACAACTGGTCCACCGACCGCTAATCCACTTCATTTTACTGCTGTTTTTCCTCCATTCAGCCGTGTAAGCTCCAAAGCGTCCGTTAAGATCACGTTGACCTACATGAATTTTTGTTTTATCATATTCTGATGTATGAAGTGGACGAACCCCAGCGTCATGCTCTGGTAACAAACCGTTGACCTGACTGTGGGTGATTCAACACGACCTACCTTTCCAGTAATGGCTGACCACACTTTGAGCGTGTTGTCGTCTGAGCCGCTGACAATCAGGTCGCCACTGAACTGGAGACAGGTGATCACGTGATCATCGTGTCCTTTCAGCACCTGCACGGAGAGAAACAGACGGATGTAACGACACTAAATCCATGTTTATATATCAAATACAGACTGCTGGGCTGTAACAGAGCGACGGACTGTGACTGTGTACCATCGGCTCTCGCTTGTCGCCCTTCCTCCAGTTGAACTCTATCCGGTGCTGTCGCATGTAAGAGGATTTCCACGGGCTGACCGCCACGCCCGGCCGCACACACTTCCTGCGCCGTGAAGATACACACTCTGATACACCTGGTGAGAAGGAAGAGAGAGGGAGAGTCAGCTGCATGAATGAACTGATCCACTGAGAACAAAAAACTATCCGAGTACATGTCAGTTTCTTCAGTAGGATAAAGTGTTAGTAACTCTTTTAAGCTAGCAGCAATAAAGCTGAATCTTCAGATGGTGCTCGGCTAAAAGGTGATATGCTAATATTAGCCACTGCGTTAGCAATGTGTTAA